>JANHFX010004782.1:0-72034 GCA_027560015.1 Chloroceryle amazona | reverse complement strand
AGGGCATTCTCACTTAGTCTAGAATCTCTGACTTAATTTATCATGCTTCCCAAAGGAATCTGAATATGTCTTCTACCTATCAAAAGAGTAACTCCAGGTTAAAAGCTATTCTGGACTGGTCAAAAACCTCATAGTTTCAGAGATTCCAGCTGTGTGGTGTTTCCCTCTGGCTTGGTTAGGCTTCTAACTTAGACGTGCTTTTCATACTTCCTTCCATGTACGGGACTAGAATCTTTTTCACAGCATTAGGAAGCTTCCTCTAGGAAGCTGTTACTATAGTGGAAAGACACCTAAAGGCACCTTGTAATGCCTCAGCTGTTTGCTAAATATAGCCTTAAACCAACACCATTCACACTGTAAGTTAAGTTTTTCCACTGAGATTACTGACAAGAACAGTAGACAAGAATTATGCTACTATCAGCAGGAGGGCTATAAGGCAAGTCCCATTGCTGTTCTATGGATGTACTTGCATAAAGCCTTCCACAACGACACATGAGAGCAGGCTCCTTAATCCCATGACAGAATCAATTTTATGCAGCTGTAAGCCAAAAATAGACTTGTAAGATTCGAGAAGCCTGGCAAGGCAGCTGATGTATTTTGAGAACTGCTTGCTTCTTTTCTAGAAGGAGGAGAAATTCCAAAGCTCTGTCAAGAATGGACTACAAATCATGTTATTTCTCCTCAAAAGAGAGATGTTCCATATGACATGAACACCTAGTTTTCTCATAGTCTCCCAAGTTTTTCCTCTCCTTTTGCTGTTGTTTTTTGGTATTTGTTTTGGTTTTGTTTTCTGGAAAGGGGGGGGCAGAGTGTTAAACTTTTTTGTCTGACAGCTAGAAGAAAAAAAAAGTGATGAGTTCAGAAATGAGGAAAGTTTGATTTGATTTCAAATCACCTGGGAAAATTTACATGCAAGTGACCGTTTAAAATAACATTTGTCCAAATGTACAGAGTTGATCTTCATACAAAACCACACAAATTATCCTTTGCAAACCAGAAATCTTCTCAGGCTAACACCTTAAAGACACTGAGGTTTTATTTTTGCACTTGCTACATCTTAATTTATTTAACTATTTGTTATAAAGTCACACAAGGAGACAAAACAAAGAAGTGTTCTGTACTGCCAAAAATCAATAATATTGTATCCACTGCTGAGCCCTGGTTTACAAAATGATGGAATCATTCAGGACTGAAGGGACCTCATCTTGTCCAAGCTTCTGCTCAGAGAGTCCAAGAAAATAGTTCTTGAACCAGCACTGTTAGTGTTAGTAAATCATAACCTGATTGCTCTCACTACTGCTTTGGTGTTGATATTAAGTTTTAAATTACTTTAATAGTTTAATGTCTACAGAGAATGAAACAGATAACAAGGAACTTTCAGAAATGACAAAGTAACTGAGAAAAATCTTCAAGGAGAAAAGAGCAGAAAGAGTCCTAAATTCCTACCTTGCTGAGCTCAATATATTTCTTTGCTTCTCCACTTGCACAGGCTACTGATGGCTTTTTACTCAGCAAAGCCGCTTTACACCCTTTGATCTTAAGGGAATGATATGAAGGAACAAGTGATCCAGTTTGTGTCAGCTTGGACTGGAACAACTGATTGATGACTACATTTTCACTGGCTGGGAAAAAAAGAATGCATGAAAATAAAAATAAAAGTTAGAAAATGATATATACTGTATTTGGAAGTAAAAAGGCATACAATAGGAATTAAATAAGTAAACTTAAAACAAGTGGACAAATCAATAAACTAGTTATCAGAGAGTGTTCAATATCTAATGATGTCAGCCATCAGTAACACTATTTTTAGACATATTCAGGTCCCGTACTGAACAAAACAGGGCAGAAAACAAAATCTTTCAGACTGCGATATGTCTAAACTCATCTACTTATGTGATAATCATCTCTGAATTTCATTCCATTAAAGACTCACATTTTACTCATCTATTAAAGCAATATAAGAGATGCAATCTGCACAACATTTACCTAACAGATAGTATTTAGAAATGATCAAGGCACTTAACAGAAATAAATTATAGACAGTCACTGTACCAAAGAAAATAAACAATTATAGAAAACACAACATGAGAAGGGATGAAAAAAAATACAGGAAGGTGAAGGACAGAGCTGTAGCAAGCTGGGTTCACATTTCTTTACATGAAGACTAAACTTACAAACATTTACAAAAAAAGACAGTGCCATACATATGTTTGATGCAGTGCTGTAATAAATACCATTAAGACACATTAAAATTATGTCCTTCAAATTAGGGGAGATAAAAACCTGTCAACACTCTCTCCTGATTCATTTATTGGGCAGGTATATTCCACATTCTTAAGCATATATGCAAATTAATGTTAGCATATTTTAAGGTTTTGATTAAGTAAACTAAATGCAATGAAAATCAAAGGAAGAATGCACTTAATGCACACATCTACATAATTTATGAAACTGACCCTAAAGGAAATACGTCTCTGACAATCAATAGTTTTTAAGCCTAAATCACTTAAAAAATGAATGTAACCCCTAAGTGACTTACATGCTTGTAAATATTATCTCTTCAGAATTTTTCCATTAATTATAATTTCTTAATTATAGATATACTCACTGTTAGCATATCAAACATTTTATATCCAATCCTCCATTCTTCCCTTTTAACAGCCGCCTAACTTATTACACAAATAGCAAAGTGCAAAAGGAGACTGTGTGAGAGAATGGAAGAATTCTCTCATTTGTAGAACATAGTGAAGGTTCCCATACCTTCTTACACTCCTGGGAAGATTATCATGCACGTTCCAAGTAATGAGAACTGGAATGTCTCAAATATAATCAGTAGTATTATATATTTTTTTTTTTTATTTCTTTCCTCACCCTTAATGTACGCTGCTTGCCTATAAAGTGCATCAATTATTTTACTAGGGGCTTTAGCTAATTTCAAGGTAAAATAGTTAAAAAATCAACATACTGTAACAGCGAGGCTGATTTGGAAGACAAACATGACCTCCAAAAGACTTCTATTTCTATGGAAAGAAGTGTATGTGTATAATATATTAAGTGAAAGATGCTGCAGTGGTTGGAGGAAAGACAAGTAACAACTCGGGAACCACCGACATTTTCCTGAGGAAAAGGTTTTGCTTATCTTCACAGAAAGGGTAAATGCAGAGGTTTTAAATAATTTAATTAAGAATCATTAATTAATAAACTGGGATGCATTATTATTAGGTATCATTATACAAGAAGCACATGGAAATGTATTTAATTTTGTATTTCAATGGACACTTGTATCTATTCACTGCAAAACATAAGAACACCCATGAGTTCCTGCTTTTAGAAAGGTATTCAAGCAGTGAAGTGCATCCCACTGGAGTATCTATGATTTCGGAGCCTTCATTTCCCTTTCCCATATTCTAGGTTTTAATTTTGTTTCAATTCATAGTCAATGATTTTTTTAAGTCATACTCATTTATCACACTATACCTTCTGATTCTTTACATCACATCACACGATGAAGATTCTTTATGTTCAGGAACTCCGAAAGCGTTCTAAATTAGACCAAATTTCAAACAATGTGTACATACTTCAAAAAGATGAAGGTGACTTTTTTAAACTGGAAATAAAAAATATATATATTTTTTCTTAAAACTAAAATGGAAGTCAAGTCATAGTATCTTGATTTCTAACAACAACAGCGATCACAAAAACAGTTACTTACTTTTCATTACAAATACGAGATTTTGTGAAAGGGAATCTTTGTTTTTTTCTATCGCACCAGCAATTTCATAAGTAACCTATAATAAAATATTGTGACATCATTAGTAATGACCAATGCATCTTTTAAGAATCTTACAGCACTCGAAATGAACTGTGTTGTTTGTTTTGGTTTGTTGTTTGTTTTTTTTTCTTCACTCAACAGTTAAAGGCTCACAACAGGTAACATCTTTTGTTCTTTTCTTATTGCCAACAATACTAACCAGAAGAACTGGTTGTCAAACAACCAGTTTGTGTCTCTGCAAGTATACAGGAATTTCATCAGGCTGATTCTAAAACATTTCCACCATGCAAGACTGTGAATCAAAAGTGTAATGTAGAGCAGAAGACAGTGACCTAAACATTATTTTTACTGTAAGACAAACAAGTTGCTCACAGATCACAGACCTCCTTGTCAGTAGGAAACTGTCCACACTGACCATGACAAAACACTCATGGAGCAGTTTGTGTTCCAGCTCAAGTTCCTGACATTTATATGTTCTTGGCAGACACGGTCAATCCATAGGTCATGTATAAATCCCATTTATCTTCTAACAACTATGCACAAAAGGATTTTGGATCACCTTATTTGCCTGATGTCATAATTTCATGAACAGACAGTTGGATTGTCACTCCACCTGTCATCTGACAGCAGATAAACTCTAAGACATGTGGTGGGACCTCTAGGAAGTGAGCAAAATGCAAGGCTCTATCCAGAGTTCCTATGGCTACATCCAAAAAGAAGAAATATGACCAAGGGACTGTTTTACATTGAGCCCATGCCAGAAGACACTGTATAGGAAAGTAGCACTATGATCAAAAAGCAGTCACAGAGGCCAGGTTTAATTTCTCCGAGTTAATTTACAGGCTTTAGATATAAACAGCTCTGGCTTGCACAGTAGTAGAACCCACAGGGAATTTTTAAGTTAAAAAGGAAGAAAAAAATAGATTTCAGTACTGCCAGGATTAGGCAGACACTTAATAAGACCTTTTTAGAATACAGTTTGGCTTTATTTACCTTGGGAGCATGTTTCTATCTAAATTATTTGTAATTTATTTTATTGGATCTATATCCTAAATCCCTTAGATACTCGGGAAATTTTTTTTCTTGTGTATTTAATAAAGTTTTAAATATAGAATTAAGATTAGTAATACTAATCAGTGCATTAATTTTGTTTTCCATTGGGTCATTTGACAATTATGTAATGCTATATTATGCATGAAAGAGATTATATGACTAGGATGTGTATAATCTGTTACAGTTAGCAATTTTCAAATGGTGTAATTAGTATGGTATCCGACACAGAAAAGGTATAACAATACAATGATGTTCTTTTCCATGACAGATGCAACGTTATATAATTTTCTAATTGCATGTCCTAAGAACGTACAACATAGTTAGCAAACTATTAGAATCATTTAAGTATACTATTAAATGCTTTTAGTGTACTTAATGTAATTGTGCTACCATACTGGTCCATAAAAGATAATTAACAGAACTTATTTGACAAATCCATAAAGCCAGTTCCTAATTGAGTGTCTTAGGCTTTGACTAAATTAGAAATGTGTATTGGTGGGAACAGTAGGTAAGTATAGCAGTGGGACATACTATATGATGATTAAGTGTCTAGATTCAATACTTTTGCTAGTATAATACATCACCAACTTCTAGAACTATATTCTGAAGACACGTCTCATATCACATAAAACACATAAAAGTTAGTAGAACTCCCTTTTATGAAGAAATTGCTAACTCTCTAACAGTTTTCCCATAGACTTGGCAAGTTAATTCACTGCCTAAAGACATGAAAACTGACTCAGTAAAATGGCACTCTGGGGTTCCATATTCATTGCCAGCCCCACAAAAAAGAAAAAGAAAGAAGTCCTCTTCTAGCTGCCAATTTTGTTAATTTAATCCTGCTCTCATCAGAGAAGCCAACCTACACACCACTTTGCCTACAGCACGTGTATTTCCCTCAGTTTTCTTCTACTGTCTTTCTCAAGTAAAGCTGGCCAAAACTCTGCACTGATTGTCACTCAAGCACACTGGACAAATATTCAGAGGGTACAAAAACCAAACAAATACTACATGATTTAGACAGGAAATATGCGCTCACTTAGGTCACGGTTCCAGTATTATAAAACATACTTCCTATTGTTACTTCTATTTGTTGCAGCTGTTTGCTCTATTTTGCTTTACATGATGAACTCTTTGGGGTAGACAGCATGTAAACCTATGTGTCTGTGTTAACCAAAGGAAACAAGATCTTCAGATACTCTCTGAACTAGTTGAACTAATTTTATTGAAAAAAGAAAATAGTGTGCCATTCCACACTGCATTTTATCTCATTAAAAACAATTAAAACAAGAAAGGGATTGGATTTTCTTTCCTTCTTAAGTACAGAAAGGAAGAGAGCTTAACCTAAGCACAGTGGCAGTGGGGCAGGCCAAATGCTCATCTAGTCCTGGATATTTAGGGAAAAATATTAAGGAATATTTCCACTCTGCCCCCCACCATTTGCCCCCTCAGCTTCCAGGTCTCTACTCATGAGGGAGCTCTTGACCTGCAGGCTGTGTCTTGTATTTAATCTCTTGACTGATGTTTCCTCCTCGAGTCTCTGTTTCCAGAACTCATTAGCATTTTCAGGATCTGTAACTGTGGCAAGGAGTTTCACTAGTTACTAGCTATGCAAAAAAACAATTTTATTTGTTTTGAACCCATTTTCTGGTCATGCAAGTTGGCACATCTGGTGTTAATATAATGAGAACTTGCAGAAACAATATGAAGTGAAAAACCAAGCACCAGAAAACAGGAGGCTCACACACCAAATGTGCGCAAAGCTAACTTTGGGAACTGCATGTTCCTTTTATCTTCCTACATACTCTTGCCATTTAAGAGTTGTTAGTGATTCTATGCCACTCCACTGTACAACTCTTCTGAACTCAAGTATCCACCCTTATAACATCTGACTTTGATTAGGGACTTTAGGTTTATTTGATTTCCCAGTATAGTTTATCAATAGGGCCACATTGACAAATAATTTTCACCAATTCTTTCAAAACTTTTCATATCATGTGATAGGCCAAAAGCACTCATGGTTAATGGGAGATCTAGCAGGAACCCTAAAACAAGCTAGGAGAATGCCATCTGGAATGTTGAGGTTGATTTGGCCACATTCACAGTTAAAAGAAAACTATTTTAATAACAAAATGTAAACCAGAAACTCACCATTTTGCATCTGTTCTTAAATTTAGTTAATAAAATAAATACATACAGTAAAAAGAGAAATTTTTGAAAACAGATCCAAGGACAATTTCTGTGCACAGAAAGTCACTTGTAGCCATTAATTTTCTGCCAATACTTAAATGTAAGTGATATCATTTGAAGGCTTGAAGTGTCTTTTATTTCCTTTTTTTTTTTTTTTAGCCTCCCTGGCCTTCTCACCCTCCCAAAACAAGTCTTGGTAAGCACTGAGTATTACAAACTCTGTAAAGTCTAATTCTAACACTGTGATGGAAACAGTAACATATTAGAACCAGAAGATATTTAGAAACAAAATAGGAGGTTGGGGGAAGTGTTCTATTATTTACTTCTGAAAGCAAAAGTCCAAAACCAAATCTACTTAAAGAAAGAAGGAGAGAGAGAAAGGGAGAAAAAGCACAACTATCTTTTCTGCGTGAAAAAGAGAATCTTTGTCAAGTAACCTTTATAGGCCTTGGTATAGCTTAGACTAGACTGATTTGATTGTTATGTCTGGGGATTCAGCCCAGGGAAAAAAAAAGAGAAAATGAAAGCATCCTTATTGATTAATCCATCTCCTTTTGTCTTTTGATTTAGAGGTTCAGTTTCAGAGTCTGCCTGGGACATATAAGGCATTTCAGAGAAGACTGCCTTGGTGAAGGTGAGCTGACAGCTGAGAGGTATTTTTGAAATGCACATGGCTGAGAAATGGAATAGACATTGATCTGCACTTAAGGAACATTATGTGCACGGGTTTACAGAGCAAAGAAGTTGGTCTTTAGGTCTGACCGGTTTATTACAGTACTATATGTCAAAACAGTGGCAAGGCAAACAGTGACAAAGGGCTTCTGAATTTGTAAATTCAAGTATAAACTTGAACTGCAGAAAGCTTAAATTATGATGACCTGTTATACAGATCACATCAACAGTGGGGCAAATAGCTCATTATCTCAAACACTGATATATTGAATACCACTGTTAGGTAAAGCTGTGTCTCTTGGCATTACACTAAGAATATATATTTCTGCCCTAGGTATCAATATGTTAAATCATCCATAAAACTTAAAACAGAACAAACAACACTTTGAGTCCTCGAGAAAGTTTGGTGATGGAATGTTATTCTTTAAAAATCACACCTATCCGTATGGTTGACAGTTTAGAGATATAATTCATGTGAAGCCCTTCGTCACACGAGACTCCAAAATTTAAATATTAATGTTATCAATAAAAGTACCTAGAAATTCAGTATTACTCATTCTCATTATAGTTTCAGCTGATGGTCAGAAGCATTGATCAGCTTGCACCCACAAAAACTTCCTGAAGGCAAGCTAGCAGCTTGCAGCATCACACTGGCATGCCTCTCCTCTCATAGTGTTTCCAGAAACAGAAACAAAGCCATACCCCAGATGAGCAGAATTTTTCCAGAAGAGATCGGGCTGCCAGCATTCAAGGAAATGTGTTAAACAACCTTCAGATAAATCCTTCCGCTCAGATTTTTTTTTTTTTTTAGTCATACAAAACCTAAGTAATTCTTTTCTACCTTCTGCCTGAACAGAACAGATAAGGGTTTTTGTCTTATAGCACTCAGATACCAAGACATTAAATAGCTCTTCAAAGAGACTCATAATGTGTCAAGGCATTGTAGGATTCTGTTCAGCTGCAAATTTAAAACTGGGAGATAAAGTAAAATACTTGATATGATCAATAGTAAGGTTCAGAGTGGCCTTTGCTGAGCATGTGTTCATATAGTTAACAACTGTATCATGTTGCTCATGCAGAAAAAGACCGATTCAGTGTCGTGCAGGCATAATTGTAAAATGCAAGAGGAATGAATAAAAAGCTGTTTTCTTTCTTTTACAGGATTATTCTGTCACATCTGAGTAACACAGTATTCTTTCTCAGCTTCCACTGAAAAATCTCACCCCTGTGTTGATTTCTTCTGTGTGCAGAAGCTTATTTGTGCATATTATTTTCCTCTTTTACTCCATTTTCTTCATTCCAAAACAGTAAAGAGAGTAAGAAAAAAAAAAATTGGTCTCTCAGAATTCTATCATATAAGTAGATTTTATTGAAGCATTGTTTTTGCCAGAAATTCAAGTATGGACTCCAAATTCTTTAGAATTTTTTCCCTTACACATTACTATGAGCATCTTTTCATATGCCCTCTTAGGCTCATCTTGACCTCATGCTTTCTTTTTTTCACTTCCATCCTGTTGTCTTTTCTCTTTTATCTCAGTACAGTCTTTTCTGAAATGGTCTAATGCTAATTAGAATCAGAATAACAATTTGGTATGTGTAGTTCCTAGGAAAAGCTACTGAGCAAAAAATGTAAGGGAATGGGCAATAAATCAAAAATACCTGATACTGAAAGAAGATAATTTTTCTATGACAATCCAGACACAAAGTGTTAGGATAGGAACATGTTAGAGGTCTTTAAAACTCATGGACACATCTGTATCAGGTGTCATACTCTCACAATATAAAGCTAGAGGTACAATTTTTGTTCACAAAAGACTGTCTTTCAATCTCAGTTAAATATATAGAAGAGATCTCTTCAGTGAGACAGTATTAATATCTGCATTTTCCAGTGTAATTGCATTTATGAGTTGTTGAAATGGCTACTGTAAATATCTGAATAAAGATATGAACCTAATTTGATCTACATACATAAACTGCTGATGAAAAGGGGCCCAAATTACAAGGGTCTGTATGGGATTCATACCAGGCCTACTACAGAATATTAGCTTTTTTTTTTTCTGCTGTAGACAACTTGGAGTAGGAGCTCTTTCAGATTTGTTGTGAACTACATTGTAGTTACAGCTTTTGTTAACCTAGAGAGAGGAGGATGTCTGCCTTCACCCTCTGTTTAACACAGAGCCTGCATTCAGTGGGACTTCCTCCACAAACACCAGCCCTAACACATCACCTGCATTTAAATGATTAAGCCTAGAAGCGAAAAATTTCATGTTCAATTACCTGTCACGTCTTACTGGCAATTCTTTTTCTATCCTCTGGGTCTGATTCATTTTTCAGTTGTACTCAAGTAAACACTGAGAAGCTTTACCAAGTTAAAGGAGTTACAATCAGTGGAAAATTGTAATAAGTGAGAATAAAATCAAGCCTCTTCGGTTTAAATTTTGGGATCTCTGAAGGCACTGATGCAGACAGAAATTGCTTTATACTTCACTTACTTTATACTCATTTAATTGATATCTGATAATAAATATGACTCTAAAAACCTGCCAAACCGTGCCTGTTACTTTATATCTTAAATTCTTATTTTTGAGTGCAAATAAAACCCAATATATTTAAAAGCCTGATCCTTTAAAAATTTTCATTAAGTATAAATCACAAATAACTTCTATAAAAAGCTACTCAATGTAGTGATAGCACAATCTAAAAGAACAGCATCAGCAATTTTAAAACTATAATTTTTGATATTCAACTTAGAAACTTATGATGACACACTGTACTCAGAAAAAACTCAATTTATGTCATTATTTAGCACTGTAATGCTAAATCAGATTTTATGTAAATATATATCATAAATCACTGGAAATGTCTATCTATGATAGCCAGATAACAGTTCCATGAGATATTAAAAATGCATTTAAGGATTTCACTGAATCGCTGCTGAAGTAAGGAAAGTTAAGCACTTGTGCAGTAACTTTTCTGTTTTGGCAGGGCTGAACATTTTACTGTCGTGAGGATGCAAAGAACAACATGGAATAGTTTCTTAGCCAGTGTAAATCAAAGGATCTCCATTAACTTTAAAAAAAAAATGTGTGAATTTACATTACTTGTAGAGCTGTCTATTTGTTCATGCTTCATGTCATTACTATTACTAGGAAAAGATCTAACCAAGTGCCTATGTTATAAAAAATAAGGCTAAAAACAAGGCTAAAGACAAGGCTAAAACATACATTAAAGATAACTGTCCTCCTTACCACTCACAGTATAACTTACAGAACCAGGCACCTGAAAATTGGATCTTAACAAATCTTCCAACTGTGTGCTTCACAGAAAAAGTTTTGGTTTATTTTGTTTTGAAGAAATGTGGTTATGATTCTGGTTGTGATTTTAATGCAGGGATCTCACTGCTGTTTCCATGTCAGTTTTTCAGTGTGTGGAAACTTTTAAAGCTATTGTCATAAATTTGTATAATCATAACAGAATTTCATGAAAAAAAAAACATTTAACTAACAAGTATAGAATCGATTTATAACTGAAATTAGACACAGTCAGTTGTCAACTCTATCACTTTAAGTGCTAGTAAGTTTCACAAAATCTTTGCTGTGCTGTTATCTAACCACTTTGTGACCACATTCCTGCTGAAAAGCCTCTATAGTGAAGGTATTCAAGCCACTAAACTTTGGCAAATAATTTGAGTCTAAGTAGAAAGCCTTATGATGAAAGAAAAGCCTCCAGGGAGTTATTCAGAGTATTTAGGTTAGGAATTTAAGCAGTACCCAAATAGTCTTAATCCTTTCTGTAATGACCACATTTCTATCACTGAGCAGGAACAAATTTGCCTGCATCAGAACCACTCCTCAATGCCTCCATCGACTTCATTTCCAGATGAGGAGGCACCAAATTAGACCTTTCCCCATTTATATTGTTGTAAAGGACCCTAATCTGGTTGAAGAAGCCTAAGTGTGCACATTCCAACCTCTCATCTGTTCTGGAGAGCTCAGGGCACCTTGAGAAATGACAAAGCCAGGTAGTCTGGTTTTGGTGACGTGAAGACATGTCCGGAACGCACGTCATAAGAGTGGAAGTTTTGAAAAAGTAATAACTAAGAGCCCCCATTGTATTGTGCTCATACAATCTACATCCATGAGCTCACTTCAAATACTATGCTTTGAACAGACAAGTGGTGGCATGTCAGATCAATCACAGAGGGGCCAATCTGACAGATTATTTTAAAAACCTGATTATTCCTTTAAACATACACCTATCTTGCTTGCTGTGGGTGGTTGTGGACTTGTGAAAGTGAGGGAAATTGGAAATAAAAGTGTAAGAGACCAATTTAACAGAATGATGCTTTCTTTCCCATGAAATGCAAAACATTCATGCTGTTCTACAGCCATATTTAGAGACACTTAGCAAGTTCCGTGATTTTGATAAAAAAAAGGGGGAAAAAAATTACAAACAACATTGCCGGGTTTTTTTACCAGATACATGCTGGTATCCACAGTATCTACATAGATGGCACAGTATCTGCAGGGAACCTATACTGCTCTGGAACAACATCCCAAAGCAATGTGACAGCCAACTAACACTGCATTAAATATTTATGCTCAGGTATCTGAATCAGCCCTTCTTCATAAAGCGCTTACAATGAAGATTTAATTTAGGAACCAGAATTAGGTAGCCCAAATCTGGCACAAAACAATACAAACTACAGATTTTATACACTAGACATTGCATTGAGATTCTAGGTTGCCCTCTGAAAATGCATCACTAGAAAATGAATTGTTATTTATAACCAGGAGTTGGAGAACCCATACAGAATTTTATTTTGTTTACTCTTCTTCATTCACAGGATCAGAGCATGTCAGGGGTTGGAAGGGACTCTGGCGATCTTCAAGTCCTACCCCCCTGCCAGAGCAGGGTCATATAATCTAGCACAGGTCACACAGGAACACATCCAGGTGGGTCTTGAAGCTCTCCAGAGAAGTAGACTCCACAACCTCTCTGTGGAGCCTGTTCCAGTGCTTTGTGACCCTTACAGTAAAGAAGTTCCTTCTCATGTTGAGGTGGAACTTCCTGTGCTCCAGCTTACATCCATTCCCCCTTGTCCTATCACAGGGAATGAGTGAGAAGAGGCTGTCCCTCTCCTCCCGACACTCAGCCTTCGTATATTTATAAACATTTATTAAATGCCCGCTCAGCCTTCTCTTCTGCAGACTAAAGAGCCCCAGGTCTCTCAGCCTTTCCTCATAAGGCTGGTGTTCCAGCCCCTTAATCATCCTCGTAGTCCTCCGTTGGACTCTTTTGAGCAGATCCCTGTCTCTCTTGAGCTGGGGAGCCCAGAACTGGATGCAATATTCCAGGTGAGGTCTCACTAGGGCAGAGTAGAGGGGGAGCAGAACCTCTCTCAATCTGCTGGACACACATTAACTATGTGCAACTAATAATTCAAACAACTTACCCTCCCAGCATAATGCATAACAGTGAAGGTGGAGCCCTGATCCTTTGGGGCAAGATTACCATTTCCATCTTTTGTGGAGGAATAGACTGTATTTATGTCTGCTGTATCCAGGTAATACTGAATGCGTTTAGAAAGACTCTGTTCCACTGACCAAACAGATTGGCTTTCTTCATCCAGCATTGACAAAAAGCCTGATGGTTTCTGAAATGAAAAATAGGGTTTTTCATTTAATACAGGAGCAATAAAATTTCACTCATTCCTTGTAGAGTAGCTTAGCTGTAATTTAGCAAACAGGAACATATATTGCCTCAAAAGAAGAAAAAAATGGTTAAAACATTCTGGCAATTCTCCAAGGCTATGGACATCAGATAATTCTGCAAGAAGTGTAGGGAAATAATATTTCAGTTGCCCAAACCAGTAACTATTGATGATCTTTCAGGAACCTGATTAAGCTGCTTCCTTCCTCGAAGTTATACTCCAGAAACTAGCTCCAGGCACAAAAGAAACTGCCAGGCTTACAAGAGAGACTCATCAGCCCTACAGCTGCATGAATGACAGGGCATGATATACAGGTGCTGTGTGTGAATCAGTACAGGCAAGACGTTTCTGTTGCATCATCATCAACATGGGACTGATAGAAGGCTCTGTTAGCCCTCACACAGTGAGGGCAATTATGACAGCCCTCTCTATGGTCTCTTTGGAACCATAACCCTCTCTACAGATTCATAAATCAGAAAACACAGGCAAAAGTTTGTATTAGTCTAACATGCAGAGACTATGTATAAATATACATGGTGTAAAATGGATCTGAAAACTACCTGGAAGAAAAAATCCAAGGCTGCAGTATGGTCGCCAGGAGAATACACTGTTTCCATGGCAACTCCCTCTTGTACACATTCTGCTTGCTCTTGTAGGAAAAGCACTTCATTGATGTACTGGTGTATCTTCTCATTGGTCATGTTGACACACAACTATTGTAAAACCAAGACAAAATTAATATTATAAGTTTACTGCATAATTCATTGGTGTAGGTTTTACTGCCTGTCTGATACTGAGTTTGATGAAATGTCAATCCACAACACGTTATTCCTCTGTAGATCACAGATTAGCGAGACCCTTGGGAAATTTACATTTCTACAGCTATTAGTATTAAATTGGGAGTAAACAGTTTTCTGCCTGCACAGTTAATTGTGAATTCCACATAAGAATTATCAAATACCAGCATTGTCAAATATACTGCAAATTTACGCTAATTCTATTGATTAAAGTGGAGTAACTCTATGTATAAATTGGTACACTTAATAGTCTTCTGCAGTTTATTTTCAGGAAGACTACACAGTCGCAATGTGCTTTTAGTAAAAATAATTGCATATTTGGTTAAGATACATTCAGTAGTTAGCTAAATGTTAAGAACGACATTCAAACTCTGCTTCTATATATGATGCTACTGAAGTCTAAAGCAGCCTCTGAAGAAGTTGTGTTTTGCCCAAATATACGTTATAAAACTTCTAAGTACATTTTACTAGTAGATTTTAGTAGATGCTTCTCTCCATTTTATTCATACTCTAAGGAATGGTTGGCAAGAAAATGGTCTTCAATAGAAAAGTTGAAAGTTTGGAGAGATAAATAATATAAACCCCTTTCAAATATTTTCTTTGATTGCCTTATAAGAGGTGTACTCTCACTTTTGCAAAATAAACAGTTTAACATGGATCTGATTTTCATGTAAAAACTGCTGACAGTTGTATCAGTTTATTTTGGGAGTATTTGTATTTCATTAAAAACTCAGTCTGAAAAAAATCATAACTTTGTGGAATTAAATGATGTAATTGTTTTATTTATATTAAAATGGAAATTTTAGAGGAAAATTTTAAAATCTCCTCCAATGCTAAACTAACTGTCACAAACAAATTAAAAAATCAGAAACTCCTAAAAGGGTGGAAACCCCCTCATATTAAGAATGATGCAAGGAGTGTCTGCATGCAGTCTCTTTGCAGACTAAATTAGTCCCGTATTTGTTTTGTTCACAAATTATATCTGCCACAAATCAAGCATGTAAAAGCAATTCCACCAGTAATTCATAACAAGAAAGAGGAAATATTTAGATCAATCCTAAAAGTGCATGGCTTAACATTCGGATGAGGGGGGAAAAAAAACCCAAGTAATGTGTAATAGCTGCTTGAATTTTCCATTAACACCTCGTGCTAGTATAGTCAACTTGTACTTGCTATACAATGAAATAGTCCTGCGTAGATAAAAGTAAGAAGAAATAAAACAAACCCTCTATTTTATAACCAGTCTTTTACTACCTCTCCTTACCAATGCATGATAGTGCAGAGAAGAGAGAGAATTGAATAAACCTACTATTTTTTAAAAGTGGGATTTCTTAAGATTCAGACTGTTATTTTATTAACAATGGAAGCATACAACTGCCATCCAGTATCTGTTTATTTTATGGAAAAAGACAGCTTTTTAAACTTTGTGGTAGGCAAAATATGCTTTACCGATCGCTTTTCAAATTCTAATTCTAGTTAAAATTCTAATACTTTTCAGAAGTTTCTTAACATTATTATAAAAATCAGACATAACATTACAAGCTTATACTTCACAGGATAAGTAGAGCCTTAAAATGTTGCATGCTGTGTATATCTTCATTTGCAAATCAGTTGCTTGTAAAGAATCATGTAACAACTTTATATAGGTATATTTTATGATAAGAGATCACAAAATCACTGTAGACTCAAGTTTACTTTTTATTATGTGCCAATCTCCAAAAAGACATAAAAACAATAAATGTCATTGATGGCCTGACTGTGCAGCATAATTATTAAACTATAAAATTCAATCCAAAGGCCAAGTCTGTCTGAGTTATATCTTAAAATTAGTTATATCTTTAAAAGATCTGATATTGGCATTGGTTTTAACTGCCAAAAAGTAAAAGTTATAGTGTTTTGTTAAAATATTCATATATAACACGCCGGGACGGTAAGGAAAAAACCCACATTTATAAATTCTACTGATCAGTATATTATGGCATACAGTGGTGTGCTTTTTAGCAATATAAGCTGTACTGTCATTCAGATCAGCAGACTTGCCATAAAGACAGGAAGGTTCTCCAGACCAGACCAGAAAGCAAACTCCAGTGCTTATACAAACTGGAAACTGCTCCAAAGTTGCTCTCTCTAGCAGTGCTTGTGAGTTACAGCTCTGCAGAAGGAGAACCAGGAGACCAGCCAGGGACTGCTGAAAAGCAAGATGTTCTGATCATATCTTTCTCCATTTCAATGCTTTATATAACCTGCTGTGAAAAGATAATGAAATGAATGTTCCAAATTAAAAGCTTGACATTGGTTGACATAATAATTGAAACAGCTGAAATGTAGAAATGACTTGAAAATGAACTAAACTAGCATTGCTAACCCAACTTGTTTTGCTCCATGTCATATGAAGTATTAATCAATGACATATTTTCTGTCTAAGGATATGAAAAGTTCACAAAACGACATTTTAAAACCATGTATTTAATTGCACCCATGATAATTAGATGGAAATATAGCATTAATAAAAGAGAATGAAATTTATGCCTAAAGCAAAAGTGGGAGTACCTTTAAACACTGTATATTTACTTTAGCTGGCAGCATTACTCACCAATATATATGCTACCTTTTGTCATTAAACATTGTTAGACTGTTCTTTACATGCCTCTTTTTGGCTCCATGTTACATGTCTTCCATAAGAAACCCTCCTTTCTGTCTTTCTAACCCGAACTCGCTGTCGTGTCTCAGTGAAAAGAAACACACTATCTATTTGTCCATGTCTTTATTAAAAAAAAAAAAAATAGGCCTATTCAAGTACTTAATCAACTTGCAGTATTGTCCAAATTGCATGATTTGAAAATCAATATAGTGGCATTTGGTAAAAGCAATACATATTCATCACATTAGACAGTGTTAGCTTGGTCTCTTTTCTTTTACTACATTTGACCAGTTATTGTTATTAAATACACTCTAAATGAAAATTTAGGTAGAAGATCAAGATTATACTGTACCCTGAAGACAGAAAAGGACCTATGACTAGTAAAATTTTCCTGCTCTTCACTTGGTCTAAATAGCTATTTGAAAAGGCAGAGCCAAAACAAGGAAATTTGTGAAAACTTGGACACTGTCAATCAGTGAGGGAATGATGGTTGTAAACACCCTTTGGAAAGCACATTTACCTCCTTTGGTCATGCAGAAGGATTAGTTTTCTCAAGGGATGAGTATTCAGAGCATGGAGTAAAGCTTGCAGCTGTCATATCAACACATCTATCAGGCTGTATGTTATGGTCCAAGATCATGAAGTTACAATGCCAAGTTTAATTTGCAAGGATGTGCTCTAGCATTTCTCAAAAATGTAATTCTAAGATAATGGAAGGCAAAATCATCTTCCAGTTACTGAGACTGGACTCAGAAAATATTTTTAAACCTAAGGTGAATAATCACTTATTTTTCAGAACTATCTGGATCACAATTGTCCCTTGTACTTGCTACCCAAACTTTTACACACACTTTTTTTGTAGACTACCAACCAGAATATTTTTAATGATGGTATAACAAAACCAGAACCCATTTTAGGGATCTAATACAGATTTCTTGTTTTCCATGAAGCTCCAACACAAATGAAAACATCTGCATCTCTGTCAGAAGAACTCTATTTCACTGGGGATTCGTGTCAACTCTGGGGTCAGTTGCCACTAGCTGATCTGTGTTCCTCAAATAAAGTAAAACAGAACTCAGTGCTATATTAAAATTGGATTGTGTGTAGCTGCCACCTGAAAAGCCTTCCACAAAGGAGGGTCTGAAACACCCCTCCAAAAAAGACACAATTTCAATACAGAGTGGGATAGTCCCACACCTGATTTTGTACATCTAAAAGTATTAAGCAAGCAAACATGATAGCTACAGTCTTTCCTTGAAAGAATTTTAAATTAAAGATACTGAAATAGTTCCAAATTATTTTTTCACTCATACTGCTGGCCATCAACTAAGTACTACAGGATAAATAATGGGCACTGCTGTGGAAAAGTAAGGTATCAGTTAATAAATATCCTTGTGCAAAGTAAAAATAAACATTTTAATGTCAGGTACACTATAAGCCATCTTTAAAACTGAGTACCACTGTTTTTCCAGTGTCTGACTGGAACAGTGGACAGAAAATAGTGTCCTACACAAATGGAAATCAAATGTGTGGAGACTGGAAAAAAGACCGAAGATACTAATAGGGAACAGGAGCACATCATGACAAAAGCCATGCAGAGTGTAAGATCACAGGAACTGGGTCGAGGAACAAATTAAAACACAGAACCATCAGGCCCCTGAGGACAGGAATAGACTTCTACAGCTGTGCTCAGATTTTCCTAGGACACCCACCCACCCCCTTCTCATGGGCCCCATCCCAGGTGGCACCATGGCAGTGACAGTTTCCATCCCTGTCTCCAGATGCTTCTGCTAAGACTCCAGCCCCAGTTCACTGCTTGCTGTTCCAGGGCTGCCAATGGGCACCATTTACCAGCCCTGGTTCTACCCACCATGCTCAGGCTCTGAGGAGTGGTGCCCATCAGGGAGGCATGGCTGGCCTTGGAGTCCTCCTGGTGCCTGGCTCCCTGATGCCAAGGATCAGGTGGATCTTGCTGCTCTACAAAGATGTTAAAACCTTCCCGTGCATGGAGGCTAGCAAAAACTCTGTCTCAAAAATAGCCTCTTAGAGGATATCCTCCTTGTTCGAGGCTGAATTAAGATACTAAACCACTATACCTCATCCCATGGAGAATGAGGAATGCCCCAGCACTAGGAACTGTAATGGGAGGTTCTGCATTCAAGTCCCTACATAGCATCAGAGCTCAGTGTGTACCAGCTGTCACCTATTCCACAGGCTAATACAGAAGCGAGCAGGACCATCTGTCCATACTCTGGACAGATCAGACCAAATAAAGTAATTTCTTTTGCATAAAACAAAACATTGGAATGCTCCATCAGACTGTCCAAATGCAAAAACTTGAGTGTGTGACCTTCTGTCTGCTAGCACTGAGACTGCAATAACTGTAGAAAAATTAAGTCATGTATCTTTTAGTTATTCATATCCATCCATCTACAAAACAGGCACCACAACAATAGCTAGAAAGGTCTAATGGCTGAGGCAATGCAATTTAATAAGAGATAATCTATTATTGCTGTTTTGGCTACGAAAGGTCACAAGACAAAATCAAATGAAATCTCAGCAGTGTTAACTAAACCAACAGCAGACCGAGAACTTAAAACCTACTACTCCTAATAACAATTGTAGGTGAAAAATCCTGTGAACGCATCTGGGTTGTACAAGCTCTTCTGCTTCACCAGAGTGACTGTAATTCCCGAGTGGGGCAGGCTCTGTGCTCTTGGAGCCAGCTGGCTCCTATCGTAAGAGATGTGCTGCATGGAGCTGCCATGGGTGCCAAACCTCTCCCAGCGCTCTACTGCGTCACGTACGTAATGTGAATGTATTTCAGTGGGTAGAGAGTTGAATGAGAGTCAAGAGACACTTGACTGTTCTAGTGACCTAAGGTCCTAGTTCAGATAAATCCTATTCAGATATTTCCTATAAAAAAGATTATATATATATATATTTATATATACTTTTTTTTTTCTGCCAAACTTAAGAGATCTACAGAGGTAAAATACTATGAAAGAGCTAAACCTGCTACTTAGCAAGAGCTAGATATTTTTTTCAGTTTACTGCTTGAATTAGATACCAGAGAGAAAAGACTACCAGAGTCCATTTTACTTAACTGCATTATTTCTCTCTATGATGCTTCTGCAACTACAGACCTCCATTTCTGTAGAAAGACCTGTCTTTCTAAAGGGGAAGAAAAGATACTCTTGCCACTCTAAAGTCTGTTTTTTCCTGCTACAATACAATCTTCTTAGAAACAATTAGGTGAAAATGGTACAGGCAACTTTGTCAACCTTCCCTCCTGTTTATCCCTCATTATGTCCATTGGCCACTAGTTCCTTTTGTTTGTTTTGCAAGCTCTTGAGGTCAAGGAATATACTGGCATGAAGGTATAAAGAAGATAGCAGCATTCCTTGACTGCATTATTTGGAGTTGTGCTGTGAAGGAACCGTACATAAGATCTAACGTAGTTGTAAATCCTACCAGAAGAGAAGCAGACATTTTCTATGTTTAAAGGAGTGCAGATTAAACTGTAAACAAATATAATCACTCTCAAACAAGGCAACCTAAGAAAACATTGGAAGTTAACATTGAAAACTGCCACTGCTATTTTTAGTAGAACACTCATAGTTTGTGAAATGATCACAAAATGAAGGCCATTTCTGTACAGAACAAGAGAGCCAAATCTGTGCTTGCTTCTGAGCATGTTCTAGTGTGGCTGTATACAAAGTTATTCTGGCACAGCAGGTATGCAGCTGCTCTAGGAAAATGCTGTTCCCAAGCTAATGATCACTACTAGGAAGTGACTGCAAATTGTAATTGAGTTGAGCTAAAAGTGTACTGTAGTCAGTTACCACAGCTCAGCTGAGGAGCAGCAACTCACTGAGTCCTGGTAATTCAGAAGCTTTCAGTCTTTATTGAGCAATGACTCCCTCAGACTGTGGCTTCTATAAACACTGTCCCCTGTCTCAACTTTTATATTTCATACCAAAAATAGCAACTCCACTTACTGTTGCTTATTCCATACTCTTATTTACTGTTACTTTAGACTTACATGTCCTATTTTTGCTATTATAAATAGAATGTGTCACACAAGTTCTATAAAATGAAGACTTAGCAATGCTCACCAAGTAAAAGCAAAACAGAACACTTAATACTGTTTTTAACTTCTAATGTGGTATTTGTAATTGTCTATAAAACTCTCTTTGCAAGCTGTCAGTCACACCACTTTGCCTACAGAACTTACCAGTTTCTCGGTATAGACGTAGTTAACTTTATTTGTCTAGTTCTTTGACATCTATTGTCCTGTGTATTGCTCATGAACCACTCCTAGACCTATTCTTTGTTTGCCTTTGACATTTCAATACTCCAATGCCCTGTCATTCCAATACACTCATTGGAGTGAACAAGTTATTCTACCTGGTTTATCCACCTCGCTCTTCCAGAACTGCCTCCAAACAGAGTCTATTAAAATGAATTGCTTAAATTGACGTGTGATTCAGTATCATATTGCTCTAAATTATATTAAACTGTCTATCAACTGACCTGATTTGAAGCACCAAAAGATTCAAGCAGCTGCTTGGAATGTCCCCAGATATGGGCAATCAGGAAGGAGGTTTTAATATTTTTTGAAAACAGTTGTGATAATTGTTTTTCCAAGAAAGCAGGCAAACAGATATCACAAAGAATGCCTTGTCTTACACTAATTTGTAACAAAAGGCTGATTTCCCCATTTATTATTCACATTATTCCCATTCCCTGTAATGCTATTTTAAAATACGTTAATCTAAATGTGATGAAAAAATAATTTTTATGGCTCCTCCACTGTTTGGCTGTAACATTTAATGTTAACATTCTGCCATTACAGGCTTTGACACCGGCTGTTTGCAGACATGATGCAATGTTTTGCATGAGAAGCCTATCTGGGCTAACAAGCCTGTTTATTATCAGGGTTAACAAGCCCAGGCAGAATAGTGAACTAGGCTAGACTTCTAGACAGCTTGAGCTTTTGAGTGCGAGGTGTTTTGGGTATGCCAGCATGATTACATTGTGCCACGTGGAGATACAAACTGATTCTCTTCCTTGAAATTGCCACCTATCACTTCAGGAATCAGGTATGTTAATCACATTATAGGATTCATATTAAAATGAACTCTGTAATTCCCTCACCTCTATTCTATCTTTTTAGGAATGCAGTTCAGCAGTTTCTGAGGTAATGACTCAGAGTATTACTCAATATTACTCAACAAAATGAATTCAGTCCAGGTGGAGAAACAGTGAGTGTCTCTTGAAATATATTTATTTAGAAAAAAGAATGAGGAAAAATGCAAAGTTGACTCTGCATTGCGAATGTTTGCTATGCAAAAAAATCATTTAAAAAATTACTTTTTACTCATTTCTCTTTGTCCCGGTTTGAGTGAGGGCTATGTGCCCTGACCCTCAACCGTGACACTCTTTAAGTTTTGTATTGTATTTTCAAGCATCCTCTGCAAGCACTAAGCAGAAAATTAGTTACCCCAGAAACTGGAATTCATGGTATTTCATGATGTCAGCAGCAGAACTTATATGAGTTTAATGACAAAAACCAGTACAGAAGAGAGTGAAATGAAAATAACCAGTAAGACCAAAAATGCAGCCCTTTCCTTTGAGAAGCATTTAAAATGCATAGAATAATTGATCCTTATTAATCAGTCGGTTATATGGATTTTTTTTTTGGCATATATTCACTGTTAAAATGTTTTTTATTTTTCACTTGATATTTCCCCCCAAAGCAGACATTCACACTGAGTAAGTGACTGTGAATATTGGCACACATCAATAGTCTTTAAACCATCAAATATTCAAGCAAGGTGGAACTGTAACAGCAAAAACAGTTTTGTGAGAGGGGAACTGGAACATGCTATCTTGCATTCTTATATGCTCTTTTGAAAGCAGAAGTTCACTTTGTGCTTTCAAATATTTGGAAATAGGGTAGTGATGGAAACATTCTACACAAACCGAACAAATGTGGCTCTATTACTTCTACTTCATGTTCACTAGTAAGAGAAGTTGAGCCATAAAACAATAGATTGACTGGGATGAAGAGGCAAATTCTGATTTCAAACAATAACATGTCCTTTGTGGTTGCTGATGCCATCTCTATTCTTTTCTGTGCTTTGATTTTCTATTCTGTGCTTTGATTTTCTTCTGCTACATTACAGAATGAATGAACAACTGAACAATAACTTAGACATCTCTTTCAGCATGTTGTGTAGAGTTGCTAATGCTTTCTGAAATACATAATTCACAAGAGATTTGGTGTTCAGAGACTAATGTTGCAGGTGGGCAATCAGTTCCATAATTTTCAAAAAATGTTTGATATTTAAATGGATTTTTAAGCATTCAGTGAGCTAAAGTTTAATTTATTTTCCAAGGATGTAATTCAATTTTTTAGAGTCACATGTTCTAAGGTCACGCAGAGGTGAATCTGCCAGTAATGGCACTTAGCATAATGTAGCATTTTCATTCTTTTTTTTCTCCAAGGCATCTGTAGACCTTTTGATCTTTCTTCCAATCCGGTGTATTGTCCTCCTACTCACTGACCTAGTTGAAGCATCACTTCCACAAGCATGAAGACAGACAACACGAAGTATTTACTTCAGATTCTCTTTGCTGGTACTATCCCTCTTCCAAATCATTATGGTAGATGTTTACTAGATTCTTTTAAAATGATGAATAACTGTATAAAGCCTGGGTCTTAATTCACACCCATATATGCAGAACAGGAAAAAAAGTATTTTGAGAGAAAATGTTTGCCTCCATGTATGTTTATATTCTGATCAAAACACCCGTTTCCACTAAAACTGGAAACCTTACTAGAAGAATTAGCATTAATGGTTACAGTAAACACAGCAGAGCATAGCCACTTACCTGTTCAAAAGTATTCTTTTGAAATTCTTCAAATCCAAAAATATCCAGTACTCCAATTTCAAATACTTGGTCCCTGGGAAAAAGAGATATTACAGACAATAAGAATTCAAGGAAGTGAATAATATATCTGTTGTTTCTGACAAAAGTGTTTCTGTTCTAGGACAAAGGCAGGTTGTATTTCAAAAACACGGTATGAAATACAAAAGCAGAGCATGTGTACAACAGAATCAAATTTCTACCCACCGGCCCAATATATAAAACAAAAATAAAAAAGCAGGATTCAAGATTGATTTAGCAGCCACTTTAGAAACTAAATTTGTAAGAGAAGGAAAAAATCTTAGCTTCTTCAAAGTCCAGTTTTTAAAGATATAGGTCTCTATCTGCTCACGTGAGGGACAGCCACTTAGGGTAAGTTTCAAAATTGCTTGGCTGCATTCAGGTACTTCCACTTTATATTTCTTTGATAGCCAGAACTACTTCTACTAAATGTAATTTAAGGGAAACCTATTAAGCCAAAGTCCTCTCTGTACCAGCATCAAGTAGAGGCTGTGAGCTCGGCCTGCACAAGGGGTTACATATCTCAGAGGAAAAAACAGTCAGACTTTGGGCACAAAGGCAACAGATGTTTATTCTCTGTATATATGACAGAATACTTGTTGCTACTGAATTTAATTATCACGTGCCACTTCTTGCATTCATAGAATGCTTTTATTTTGGCCCAGGAGAAGGATTAGGGGAGAAGCAATCACCTAGGATTTGGAAAGGAGAAATGGGAAATGGACAGAGGTGTTATTATTCAGTACTTACTTGGGACTAAGTCATTGCAAACCTGATCTGGAGAAGAAACTAAATTCACTATGGAGAGCAAAATTAGTACTTTGAGATATCCTGTTGCCTGCTTTGAAAGGATTTGAGAACTATATGAAAGGTCTGGGATCACTGAGGATGGGTTTTTCTTTATTTTCTTCACAGTATCATGACACAGAGAACATAAAAGAGAGTTGCTGTCAAAAATTTGTTGCAGTTTGCCTATGGGAATGCAGTGGGACTTTCTCCAGAATTAAATGATCTGACAGCAGTATGAAAAACTTTTCACTGTAGCCAATGGCTCTCTGGAACAGGAACAATCAGCAAATGAAAAATCATTCAGCTTTCTGAGAAAGAAGATGGGACACTTTCTAAAGCAGAGGAGTTTTCCTCTCTTTCTGATAACACAATTTGTAAATGTATGGGTTTATACACATACAAATAATATAGCAGCCTGCTCTTTCTCATATCTGCTTTTCCTTCCTCCATATTCCATGTTTCTTCTATGTCTAAATCTATGTGTATCTCAGGATGTAGGTGTAAAGGAGAAAAAGGTGATCCACTGTTGAAGTGCATTAGTATAGTCCGATCACAGTCTCTGTAAAACACTACCATCTAATTAGGTGAGCATCCAGCACTCAGAATAAATTCCTGTATAACAAAGAAAAAAAATAGAATCATTTAAAAACTGAGTACTACAAAACAAGCTAGGGAAAATAATCCTTAGGGAAAAGCAGAGCCTTCTTCAGAAATCATAGTGAAGAATTTTGTCTTAATTTCTAAGGCATACTAGTTCAATGCACTACTGATTGTCACAGGACTTGCTATGTGCACAAATGTCATACATAGAGAGTTGCACAATAAATCTAGACTTTGTTGGGCAGGAGAGGTTATCGTGAGGTCGATTAGCCTCTAAGGGAATTTCTACAACAAGAAGCATAAAGATATATCACCACTGCCATCTCTAGCAATGAGTGCGATTTAAATTGTGTTTTAAAATGTAAGCCTCATTCTCAAGTGTTCCTGATTAGAGATGGGTGTACATTTGTTGTCACAATGTGTTTTCGACAAAACCAGACAGTTTCTATAAAGAATTAGACATTTTAAAAACAAACTACCGGAAAGTAATATTGAGAAAAGAGAATTGCGTTATTTTAATCAGTTTTGAAAAATAGTTTGGAATATCAGAATACTTAATAAGCTTTCATTCTTTTATTTTTTTTTTTTTGTCATTTATCTATAGTTTTCCTTATAGAAAGGCAAAACATGAACTGCTATGTAATATTGCACAACAGCTGAAATAATGCATTATATTTCACAATTGTTAAAGAGCTACTTAACAAGGATGGAACAACTTATCTCTTCTCTGTCTGATTAACTGAATAGATACGAGTCTGGATTGCTTACATCCCAACTGAGTGACATGACTTATTTTGTCAAATTAGTCTCTCTCACTTTCTCTCAAGGAACAGATAAACACTTGCATAAGGAAAAGACCAACACCGACTGACTTAATGAATTATTACAAATCTGGCAAAAGAGGAACCTGGCCCTAGGTAAAAGCCTTTTCAGTCAGCGTATTGCCAACCTCAAATAACATTCCTTATCAAAACTGCAATACTTCCAAGAAATATCTTGATTTCTGTATGAACTCCACTTGATAATCTTGCTCTTACAGTATTAGAAGATACACATAACTACATGAAAAGAGATGGAGGTTTTACATAACCAATATTTTGCCTACAAGGCAAATAGAACAAGGTCCTGTATCCTCTACAACAACTATAGCATGGTATTTATGTTCAAAATCTCATCAACCATGTTACATGATTTTCTGCATGAAATTATTGCTCAGATTTTGAAAATTAAATAGCAACAGACAGCACAACATGAAAATTGAAATTGTTGTTTTATATGTATCTACAAATTACTTTTTTTTTCTTTCTTCATCTTCCTCTGTTTTATACCACTTTTCTAGTCAGAGGGTCCATATATGTTTTTCTCAGCTAGCTGTCAATCATATTAATTCCAGCAAAATTACTTTCCTTAAATTAATCATGGCAGAGATTACAAAGGCAAAATGAAGCATGAATGATCCCATGTTTAAAAATGAAAGGGCATGTCACCAGTGCCTACAAGAACAAATATTAGAAAATAATACTTTTTGTTCTGAAAAATCCCCTTATTTTACTTTATTCTTTTATGGTTACTAAACATCACTGACCCTTTTGCTCATTATGTTTCAAATATTCAATATTTACTATGTATAAATAAAACAACTATAGTTTTAACGGGGACTGAGACTTTGATTTTGATTTTGACAATATTTCCTAGCACAGATATTATAGAAAGAGTAATTTGACAATATTTAAAGAACACTTTTGTCTCTTAGACAAGTACATAGTTAAATACAGGTATGGAGGTTAACCATAGCTCCTTTATTTTTGTGCTTTACAAAACAGCATTTAACTGATGATTTTATAGCGTCTCCAGTTTTGTCTGTTTCCTCAGAATGACATCTCTCTAAATACGTCCTAATAGACTAGAAATATCTTTTGAACTCGTACATTTAACAGCTGCATTATAAAGAAACTACATAAAAACTCTTGGCAACTTGAAAGCAATACACATACAGAAGACATCCTGTCTGATGTTCTATTGCCTTGGCAGACATCTTGCCATTCGTCAAGAGATGCTGTTCTTGACCCATTTACCATTCCTAGCAAGATGAACAGAATTCCCCTTACAATACTTCTGGTCCATTGCTTCATACAAACCTATAGGATGTTTATTTGTTCACTCTTTTTTCATTCCATGTTTTCAGATCTGAAATCCATAGGGTTTATTCCCATTGTCACTTTTTGTAATCTGCCTACCTAGAGCAGTGAGGTGAATCTGTTGAGACAAGATGACCTATTGTGCCTTTTCATTTGCCCCAGATATAATGTTTCTTGCTCTTCCTCCAGTTTCTGCCAATAACCAGGAAGGAAGCCAGTAGGCTTATGTCTGATCTGGATAAACTAGAAGTGATACTGATTAATGAGGAAATATTTCTAGGATTAGATGAAGTATATAACCTAGTCTTCAAATGAGGACCCTCCGAATCCTAATTAAGACTCCCTCAGTTCTCCCAGGGGGACAGATTACACCCGTCATAAATACAGTTCTTGATGAGCAGGCTGAATACTCCCAGTTAGATATGTTTGTCATCTCAAACAATTACTAAAACAAATCAGTTTTTCAGACTTTTGAGAGATTTTTCAGAGATTTTTTTTAAGATTCTGTGATTTTTGCTGAGACTTGGTGTCATTGCCACATCTCTCAGTCATCTTGCTCACTAACTCTAATTTTTCTTTTACTATTACCTTGCCCAGGTGTAAGTGGTAGAGACAAGGGTTGGACACAGCAGAAAGAAACACTGGCTTAATTTCTGACAGACATTTCTTTGAGCAACTTGACAGGTATGGCAGGTAGGGAGATAGACTCAAGATCTATAGCCCTCTCATCAGTAGCACAAACTCTTCCCCAGTTCTTTAAAGCAAAATCTGTCTTATGCTTTAAAAAATGGCATTGTATTGCTTAATGAAACACTGGAAATGATCCAGACTGAGGCAGATCTCAAAGTACAATATTATGCACTATATTGCATTAGACGCTTTGTACTGTTTGTCTATCTTAAAGATTTCCCTACCTCTCTGTATGGAGACAATGCTCATTATGCTGTGCATTCATGTTCTGACCAGAACACTCTTTCCATCCTTCCTACACTTTCAGCACCCTTCTACTGGGTTCAGTAATAAAGAAATGTATTAGATTATGCTCTCATTTTTTTTCTTAAGCTGGAAAGGTTTCTTTTTCAGAGTATCTCATTCTATAATCAGATGATGTGTATTAAGGAGTTTGTAAATGAGACTCCTTTTTCTTTTGCCCAAATAAATGTTGCCATCTCTGGCCAGACTTGAACCTTGCTGGGAGTAAGATTACAAAATCAGAACACACAATCTTTCAGAAATTACCTATTTAGAAATAATCTGTATGCTCTATTAGAAACAGAAATCTCCCATGCCTGACCTGGTGATACAGGCAGAAGGTATAACTGAATACTAGTTTTCTTTGCTTGCATGTAATACAGCAGGCGTATTGGCATTAGCCCCATCTTCAGGCCACATAAGAGAGAAACTCTTGGCTAACTAGCTGGTGAAACATCATACCTTCTACTTACTAGCAGGCACAGAAAGCAGTATCACAATTTTCTTGAGCATATATACATAATTACCCTGTTTTCCATCAGAAAAGAAAACCAGTATTTTACAAAGTTCACAGACATTCTTAAGGACATAAATGTAATGTTGGGAGTTGGGAGTTCTTAAAACAGCATCTTAAGACATTATTATTATTTCTACTTGGATGACTAGATCCAACTTTGCCAGTTGAGAACCTTGAAATGTTACATTTAGGCAATCATAAATGCTCCACAAAACTGCAAATCAGCATACTTATTTGAATGGATGCAGAGAAGTAGTAAACTTTGAAGAGTTAAGAGTCCTGGTAAGCAGTTTACCTAGATGATTTTTATAATAATAAAATCAGTAGAATAAGAAATTATGTGAGTGAATATAAATATTAATAATTAAAAAAATATATTTTAAGCACCTGTGAGAAATTGTAATAACATTCTCCTAATCCCATTCTAGAGGCCAATTACAGAAAAACAGTTTCTCTCCAGAAAAACTCACTCTCCAGTGAGTTTCTTTGAAACTATATAAAGATGAATAAAGTAATGAACTTCAAAGTACCTTGCAACCAGTCCAAACTAGCATCCATGGTTATAATTTAGTTCTAACTAGACAAAATCATAAGTAATTTTTTTTTTATGAAGGGGAACAGCACTTCTGAAGGTGTATTCTTTCACTTAACAGTGTCATTAAAACTCTTGTTTTATATTTATTGGATAGTATTATAAAGTAATGGATTTGCTGGATTCTGGCAACACTTTTTTCCTCTATACTTCATACCTCTAGAGTCTTTGCAGCTTTTGATAGAATCATCTCCTTTCCCTCAGATCTAATGGCAATCATAATTTTTATTTTGCCTGAAACCAGACGCAAGCTATTTCATGGAAAATATAAATCAATATTAACAACCAAAGTCAAGTAGCTTCACCATAAAAGTTAAACCTATGTAACTAGTTTCCTCAAAAATGCCAAGATCAAATGTTTTTCTTAGAGTTACTAAGCCAATAAATCTAACTTTATTGCTTCATAAATTCTCACTGAAGTGGGATGGAAGTACAGTTAAGCTACCTCATAGCAAAACAAGAGAACTGAGTTAAAAACCTTATTCCAGGTTTGAGATGAAGGCTTCATTCCATTTAGTAAGTATTAACTGCCAAAGCTTCTGATCGGGGAATGAAGTGTGGCCTGAAATGTATCAGCCTTATTTAATCACACTAGTTAATGTCTTTGGTGGATCTTTAGCAGAGTTTATTAAAACTGCATCAAACTGGAGCTATAATGCTGCTAATTGATAAAATTGCTCAGATGTATATGAAGTAAATCGGAACCACAAATCACAGATTCACGAAGTGGTTTGCATTAATTCAACTCATATCTTTAACTGTGTTATGCCTTGATTTACTGATACTGGTTATACAATATGATTAGGATGGACAAAAAAAAAGCTGGGGATGGGGGAGGTATTTTCTTATCCTGAGATGGATAACTCAGTCGAGGTTGACATATAAATAAAGGTCAGACAACTTCATTTTCAATTAAAATAAGCTATTTAGCTTCAAGTTTGAAAAGGGATCTGCAGCTGAATATGACTTGCTAAAATTTAATGTCTTGTCAGCACTGTTAGTTAGCTTCCTTTAGTCAGACTAAATAAAGTTCTCCCCTTTTTCAAGCATAGGTATAAAACTATTGCAAATTCTTCATTCCTGACAACATCAAACAGCCGTCCCCTTGGAGCTAGGACCTATAACATCACATAGTCTTTAAGTTACTACATAGGCAGAAATGGTATCACCAAGTATTTCCACAAGGTAGAGGTCACCTCAGGCACATATGATCGCACTAAAAGGAGATTACAAGGTAAACAATATGCAAACAGCTTTGACTTTTGTTATTTAAAGATCCTACGCTACTTAAAAATTATAGGTTTATATACTGAACAACACCCTGTTCTGCAAAAGATGAGAGATACCAAATTTCAAAACTGCAAAATTACACATTGAAAAATTATTTCACATACCTTTGATAGATTTTTAATATACTGATTCTAGATTTCTTCCTCAACAACCACTACAAATGAGCTCACTGTAATTATGAGTAGCTGAGATGGATTGTTGTCTGCCACAAACATGCACTGAGCTAAGCCCATGTTCCATAAGTTCCAGGAGTGAATGGGGAAGAACTGAATCTGAGCACATGCCACTGTCCTTCCTTGTTATAAACACAGTATTCAAATTAAGAAATGGATCGGAAAGCTGCTGTAGCTTGGTTGTCCAGGTGCCTGCAATTGTAAGGGGCTGTACAATCAGAAACAGACAAGCAAAACCATCCTGTGTTACTGGCAAACCTTCCCTTTGCCTCCAGAGGGAAGCTAGGCACTCTGCTGTATATATAATGATGAAAGCTTTTATGTGCAGAAAACTCTTGAGTTACTCAGGCATGGTAGCTCTTTCTGTTTGCTATGCCTATAGAAGCAAAAATGTGATTTATAACTAATTGGTCTAAAACTGGGTAAAAAATTAAGATTGTGAATTCTTCAAACTCTAATATCCATCCTATGAAGCCAATGTAAATACCATATAAGGAAAAAAATACTTATTCTTATTTAGAAGTTCTACATCTCTCTTTTCTGGATTTCTATATACCAATAATGCCAAGACCTCTTGTACTTAGTGTTCATGAGAAAGCTCATCTGAGCATGTGAGATGTTGAAATTTGATTAAGTCACACGCATATAATCATCTAATTAGATCTACTGTCTTTGAACAAATTTCTGGTTTTATCGCTTTTTACTAAGTTCATGGTTTGAGGGAGAAAGAACAAGTCTATTAGGTACTTTAAAAACTCCAAGCAGCTTTTTGCTTGTTGAAAGACTTAGCTCATTCTGTGTTGTGAACTCTTACAAGGCTACTAATTCTAACCATCAATCTAGATTACTGAATAAAGTACCATGTCCTTCTACACATGAAAATGCATAAACCAATAAGTTACAATGGAAATGACTTTAAGAAATGGCCAGTGATTTAAGGATCCAAGCATAACTGTCACGTTATCATAAAAGCTTTAAAAGATGAAATTATGTTTATTTTACAGATGTGGATTCGAATACATAATGACACACCTAATAGTTTGTAAAAGCATTCCTACCTGCCAGTTTCATCTTGATTTTGAAGGTAGCAGTTGATTGTGTTGACTAAAAAGCTAAATAAACGGCCATATAGAGATTTTGCCAGCAGATCACGGTAAAATTCTGCAATCTCTATAGTGTGCCTCCGTACAATCATGTCTCCTAAGAGAGAAAACAGAAAATGGAGATGAAAGCATGTTGTAAAGCTTGCCTTAAGCAATTTTAGTTACACTAATTTAGTTACAGTTACTTCTTCTTTGCCAAACATATACATGTTGTGGGGTTTCTGGTTTTGCCTTTCTTTTTTTTTTTTGTGAAGCCTCCAGTGAAAGATAAGACTGTCAACATTCACAAAATCTAGTGGAAGGTGTCCCTGCCCATGTCACAGGGTGATCTGGATGATCTTTAAGGTCCCTTCCAACCCAAACCATTACATGATTCTGTGAATACCACACAGAACTAGAATTTTACTGAAGAGCACTATTTCAAAAAACATTTTTTTCCTTTTTTTTCTATGAGACTACTGTTGACTTTAGTACTTAGTATTAATATCTCATCTGTTATCTTGACGGACCTTTGTAAGATTAATCAAGTTAGGAGTCCATCAGTGTCAGCCTGTGAAACTGCATTGTTCCATATTAACTTCTTACTCAGTGGCCCTGTCTGACTTACTGTACTGCAGATAATCCTACATATCCCTCAGAGAGAAAATTTACAAGACCATACATGAAATAAGAAAGAGAAATTTGTCTGCTTTTAAAATTCTCAAATCAGAAGGATCAAAATGCCTCTAGGTCTGGTCTGTGAAAATGTAAGCTTGGAAAAGATTACCTTTAAAATACTGAACATCAGTTGTTAAGGCTGAAGCAAGCTCATCTGGTGAAACCTGTAGCATCCCTGCCACTGAAATGAAAAGAGAATTTAACGAAAGCCTGATTTTTTGCTCTAATGCATATTTTTTCTTTTTATAACAGATTTTCTTAAGTAAATGCTATTTTTGAATAATGAAAGAACCCACACATTAAGGACAAGAGTGCTGTCATAGGAGTAATCAAAATTAAAGAACACATAAAATCGGATTACAATAATCAGCACTCTGTGAAGTTTGAACTTATCTGTATATTACATTACAGCTTTCTTTCCCCTTTAAAGATTACTCAGGACTTTCCCCAGGGCTTGGCAGACTTTCCAGGGTTTGGCAGACTTTCTCTCCTATTAAAGTTAAGGTATGCTACTTATTGACATTCTGTATCCATAAGCCACTTTGAGGAGATTTGTTAGTGACCAAGAGGGCAAACTTCAATGCATGGAAACAAGAGACCCTTTTAAGACATAGATTTTGAATGTAAGGAACTCAATTCAATGCAAATTGTTCAGATGTTGACAAGCAGTGCAAGAGCATTTTTAAAGTGTGCACAAAGTGCACTGTACAGTTTATTTTGGCAAATGATAGCATTAAATATGACATTGAATTAGATAATTTGCAATGCTAACATTATATTTCACCCCATAAAAATCTGTAGTTTATAAAGCATCCAAGTCAATTGGATACTGTCTTCCCACGGTAACTCATGAATTTTCAGAAGTCATTATTTTTGTCTCCTTGGAATTCTGTATCCATCTGTCGGTGGATCAGCGCAACTGTCCTGCTGTGGGACCAAGCAGGCAATGCTCCAAGGTCACGTCCTACTGACCTTGTTCCAGTAGCTGCAGGTCTGACACAAATGCTGTCTCAGCGTCTGTCAGAGCTGTAAAGCGAATGTCTCCAAGATGCAGAATTGCTGAGAGAATTACAAACAGGTTCTCCACCTCCTGCACATATTTTATGTAGAATTAAACATAAAGAAGAGATCTGTTGGGCACACCATTGAAAGGCAATGCTTTGTAAAAATACAAATGCTATTTTTTTGGTATCATTTCATTTGCTAAATTAAAAAGTATTCATATGTGAACTATTAACAGGAAATTTGGAGTTAGAAATCAAACCGAAAAAGGACATAAAAAAATATCTTTTTAAAATCTTTTTTTAAATGTAGATCACCGAGTTAAGATTTTCAAAATGTGATGAAAAATACTTTCATCTTTAATGGATCCATTATTTCTGCAAGAAATAAACATAACGTCTTCGTAGAGAATTTCCATTATGGCAGTTTCTGTATCTGGGAACAGCAAGGTTTGGTTTTTTCCTCAGCTAACTACATTCGCAAATAAAGTGTCTATCTCTAAATTATAACAGGTTCCTGCTAGCAAAAGCTGTAGTTAAGGTCTAAAAGAAACAAAAGCCACTTTCCTTACCCCCACACTCTCCCCCTGTGATTGCATGCTATGTTCTGATGCCTCTAAGGCTGTGAAGCAATCTGCAGAGCTAGATTTTTCCTGGCCTCATACTTAACACAGCAAGAAGAGAACTAATGTCTTGCTTGTTTATTTTTTTTAATGCTTTTAAAGTCAACCCAAAATTGATCCATGAACTATGAACCAAAAATGCTAAGACATGGAAATAATTGCAGGGTTGTTGAAGTTTTTTTAAGATCAGTTATGTAACAATGGTGCTCTTTAAATTATAAACCAGGAAACCTGATATCCACTATAGAATGACACGGCATTATACACAGCAAAGGTAACTGATAATCTGTGAACTATTGGCGAAAAATGCTATTTCGAACCTGATTCTACTAAAACAGTCGAAGTGAACTGAGAACCCTCATATACTGAATTTCCAGAATAAGATTAAAAAATACACTACAAATTAAATAATTATCCAATAAATGCCCTTAGCTCTCAGGTGACTGCAATGGATTCAGAATGTACTGAAACCATTGCCTGACTTCTCATCAGTTTTTGAAAGCACAAGGTGAAAAAAAAGCGCTTTTCTTCTTCTTTGTGTTCCTTTCCTTAATAAATAATCCTGTCATCAGAGGATATTAAAAAACATCTTACAGTCTTTCTTGGATAGAGATTACAGCACCTTCAGCGACATTTAAGCAAGTCTGATTCCCTAAATTAGATTTTAAGACAAGAGCTTCAACCTCTTCTGTATGAGACAGATGTAAATAGGGCAGCAGTATATTTTTCTATTACACGGTAAAAAAGCTGAAGATTCAAAAAAACCAATATATACAGGCAAAGACTGAATGAGATAGCTCCTGTAATAGAATTGTCATGTTAATATGGCATTCAGACTAGGGTGCTACACCCTGCTTCTTGGGAAGGCCTATTAGGCTAGATGGAATGGTGCAGTGGTGCACCGTACTTCTGGCTCGTTGGCTAGCTTGTTTAGAACTGGTTTGGGGATGACTGTATAGCACTGAATTGCAGCAGGCTGGGATAGATGTTTATTCTGGTAATTTTGGTAGGGCCTTGGCTTTAGTTCATGTTCCAGATTCTCCAATGCTTTCTCATTGTGCTCTAAGATGCATGTTCCCTCAATTTTTCAATAAGCATTAACATATATTGCAAGATAGCATCACAGACTGGCAAGGAATTTTTGTGTAGTTCTTCTTAAAAAAGATAACCTACTTACTCATTAAACATGCCTAGATGGTCATGGAATAATACAGACCTTTCCATGTTCATCAGAAGTAATGGACAGAAAGCTTAGGAGAGAAGTTTTATTTACGTATTCCTCTCTAACCTCCAACACAGTAGATCAGCCAGCAGTAATCTGGAGGTCCACAGATTTCTAGCCTCCTAAATAATTATTCTAACACTGCCTGGATATAGAGGAGCCTTAAAGATGGTTACACTTTACTGAGAGGCAATTTACTCTCAAGAACTCTAACCAAAGTGAAGTGCTAGCTTCAAAACAATACTGTATGTAAAGTGTTCTCAGAGAGTTTCTGCAATCTTCTAAGACTTGATTCATTATGCATTTGATTATTTATTTATGGGCTGATCCCCTTGTTCAACAGAAGAAGAAAGGTTCATGAAAATGCAAGAGAGATCCAACCATCTGTGAACACCAGGCTAAAGTTCCTGAAGTTCCTTTAGTTACTAAGGTCTAAAGGTGCAGAACTTGAGCCAGTAGGAGTAAGGAACAATTCTGTCAAATATATCCAAATGTGTTCAGTTTTGTACATGCCCCCATGAATATTCACACACAGAATGGTAGTAGTTGGAAGAGACCTCTGAGGATCATCTAGTCCAACCCTCCTGCCAAAGCAGGTTCACCTAAAGCAGGTTGCACAGGAACGTGTACAGACAGGTTTTGAAAGTCTCCAGAGAAAGAGACTCCACAACCTCTCTGGGCAGCCTGTTCCAGGCTCTGTCACCCTCATAGCAAATAAGTTTCTCCTTATGTTTAGGTGGAACTTCCTGTGTTCCTGTTTGTGCCTTTTGCTCCATGTCCTACCAGTAGGCCCCATCCTTTTGACAGCCACTCTTTAGATATTTATAAAAATTGATAATATTCCCTCTCAGTCTCTTCTCCAAGCTAAACAGCCCCAGATCTCTCAGCCTTTCCTCATAAGAGAGATGTTCCAATCCCTTAATCATCCTCATAGCCTCTGCTGGACTCTCTCCAGTAGTTCCCTGTCTCTTGAGCTGAGGAACCCAGAACTGGACACAGTACTCTAAATATGGTTTCACTAGGACAGATTAAGAGAAGAACATCCCTCAACCTGCTGGTAACATTGTTCCTAGTGTACCCCAGGACACCATTGGCCTTCTTGGCCACAAGAGCACATTGCTGGCTCATGGTTAGCCTCTTTTCCACCAGGATAACCTCCTAGGTCTTTCTCTGCAGAACTTCTTTCTAACAGGTCAAACACTAACCTGGGGGTTATTAACCTGGTCATGGGGTTATTTCTTTTCAGGTGCAGGACCCTACACTCGTCCTTGAACTTCAGTAGGTTCCCCTTTGCCCGGTTCTGCAGACAGTCAAGGTCTTGCTGGATGTCAGCACAGCCTTCTGGTGTGTCCAGAGTATCAGCCACTCCTCCCAGTTTTGTATCATCATCAAATTTGCTGAGGGTACACTCTGTCCCTTCATCCAGGTTATTGATGAATACATTGAATAAGACTGAACCCATCACTGACTCCTTGGGAACACCACTAACTACAGGCTTCCATCCGGACTCTGCGTGACCAATCACAACACTGAGCTCTGTTGTTCTGCCAGTTCTCAATCCACTTCACTGTCTACTCATCTAACCCCCACTTCCTGAGCTTACCTACGAGGATGTTATGGAAGATAGTGTCAAAAGCCTTGCCAAAGTTAAGGTAGGCAACACCCACTGCTCTCTCCTCATCTACCCAACTAGTCACACCACCACAGAAAGCTATCAGATTGATCAAGGTCAATTTCCCCTTGGTAAATCCATGCTGGCTACCGTTGATAATTTTCTTTTCCCCCACATGCTTAGAGATGATCTCCAGAATGAGCTGTTCCATCACCTTTCCAGGGATGGAGGTGAGGCTGAATGGCCTGTAATTTCCTCGGTCCTCCTTCTTGCCTTTTTTGAAGACTGGAATGACATTGGCTTTCCTCCAGTCCTCCAGCACCTCTCCTGTTCTCCATGATCTTTCAACAATGATGAAGACTGCCATAGCAATATCATCAGTCAGCTCCCTCAGCACTCCTGGGTGAATCTCATCAGGGCCCAGGATTTGCTAGTGTTCAGTTTGCCTAAATGATCTCTAACCCAAACCTCATTGACCAAAGGAGAATCGTTCTTCCTTCAGACTCTCTTTCTTAGCTCAAGGGCCTGGCACTCCTGAGGGATGCTTTTTGTAGTAAAGACTGAAGCAAGGAAGGCATTCAGTAACTTCACCTTCTCTGTATCCTCTGTTACCAGGGTACTCACCTCATTCAGCAGCAGGACCACATTTTCCTCAGTCTTCCTTTTGCTACTGATGCACTTGAAGAAGCCCTTCTTGTTGCCCTTGACATCATTTGACAGATTTAATTCCAAAAGGCCATAGCCTTCCTTGTTGCATCCCTACATACTCTGACAACGATCCTATATTCCTCCCGAGTGGCCAGTCCCTTTTTCCGCATAATGTAAACTTCTTTCCTCCGTTTGAATTTTTCCAGAGGCTCCTTCTTCATCCATTCAGGTCTCTTTCCTCCTCTACTTGATTTTTCACTCATAGGAATGCACCAGTCTTGATCTTGGAGGAAGTGGTGTTTGAATATTAACCAGCTCTCTTGGGTCCCCTTACCTTCTAGAGACCTAGCCCATGGGGTTCTTCCAAGTAGGTCATGAAAAAACCCACTCTATCTTAAAAGATGGCATATGTTGCAAAAGAACATTTGCTACTACCTTAATTAGGGAATGTCAAACAACTACATCATGTACCATCACCAGAGAAGTCTACCTCACACCTAAATAACAGCTTCAGTAGAGTCACTTTATTTTTGCTGATAGTCCTAGATCCTTTTTTATTACAACTGTTGCCCATCTGTTATCTCATATGATAATCTCACACGTTGCTACATTCACTTTTCCTTTGCTTTTTTTCTTATACTGCTAAATATCACACAGGGGTAAACAAGCAATTACCTGCTAGAACTAGTGTTGCTTATGCATTTTTTCTGCACGTGTCCTAGCTACAGTGTTCTTGGTAGCATATGCATAATTAAGAAATACGGGGAAATTCTAAATATTCTAGTATCCTGAAGTGAATTACACAGCTTACATGAGTTCTTATAGTCATCCCTCTATTTCTGCTGATTCCCATCACATCTCTGTCCTCCAGAAGCTCTTCTTCATTATCTTTCCAAATTACCTTCTTCGTTAGTTTTATAGGTTTAAAGAGAAACATCAGACCTATCTTCTTGTTGCTTTTTTGGGGTTAAGTCAGCTCTTACAAGTTACCCAGCTCTAATTTTGTTTGACTAAATATGTATTTACTTCTTCTCAGGTGCTCCTAGCAAAGGCATTTGGAATGTGTGTTTCACAAAATTAAAAGGGACAGGGAGATAATCAGGAAGACAAAAAAATTCCTGAGGGTTTTATGAGGTTTCTGTCATACAGGATTTGATTGTTTCTTTTTATCTATGTAATTTAATTGTTCAGAGTATTATACCTCAAAGCTGTTTTGTGAATCTTTAAGAATGAAAAAGATTTACATTGTTGGTGCTGTGTCTAATTAAAAGTGATTACAGTAATTTCCCTGGAGTGAACTAGTACTGTATATTGTTTCAAGGTCTTAACCAACAGAAAAAAAAGAAAGACAGAAAGGCACTTCTTTTCCCCACAAAAGCTTATCCTTCAGATGTCCTTATGGCCTGTTTTTAATTAAGTAATATTGTGATTTTAGCCACAAATAACATAAGCTTATGTGACTTACCAGGCTATTGAATCCGATAGCACCTAGAGCTTGTTTTAGTATGGCTAATTTCTCCCTATTTTGAGGGCTGGCTGTTAACACCGTCTCTTCCAGTACAGTCTGGCTTAGATACCTGCACAGGGGAAAAAACAGCATATACTGTATTTACAAGGCTAGTGTACAATCAAACTTTTGAGGCTAAAAGCCAGATTTATGTTTCTAACCTGAGGTTAATTACAGATTTTTCTCAACGTCTGGAGGGAAGAGTACCAGTGACAGAATTCTTTGTATTTCTTAAGCTTTTGCTTAAGGCTTACCGCCCACCAACTTCAGCCCCACATGTAAGCTAAAACTTCAGATTTAATTTATACTACAGACAGTTTTGGCATTCTTGCACTGCCAGAGATTCCCCTTCAGAAGGAAGATTTGAGGAGATCATCTGATAACTCCGACTGCATAGAATTCCCCTCCTGTTGGCTAGGGAATAGATTTGCTCTTATCTACCTGATCCCATGATGATCATTCACTCCCTTAGCAGCTGTATGGGTGACAGGTATACTCAGCATCTCTTAGAACAAAGTAGTATCTAAGCACATAGAGTAGTAAGTGAACAGCCCTTAAGTGTGCTTTTGCACACTGTGAAGCAAAAAGAGATTTTTACAAACCTTCCCCAAAGTAATGATTAGAAAAGGGAAAGAGAGACACCTAGTGCAGCAGCTAACTCAGGGGAGGAAAACCAGAACCAATGTAAAGAGCAGTAACACAAAACAGAATAATCCAAAACTACAGTACAACAGGCTATGGAAAAGAGCAGCAATCTAAGCTTTACAATGTATTTTAACCCTCTTGAAATATGTCTAAGGAAGGGCCAGATTTTGAAAAGTATTCTGGTATCTTCATACAGCTGAAATCACTGAGAATGAGGTGTCTGAGTATCTCATGGGACCTGATTTTTAGTTATACTATGCTGAGAATGTAAAAAGATGTTTTCTTTTATTGTTATTATAACTAAGTCATCATTATCAGTAAAATGCACATTCATCACACAATATGCAACGTTCACAAATGTCATTTACATCGACAAAAGAATTCTCCACACCTAAACCCAAGAAAGGTAGACATTTTACACACAATCCATCCCTCATCCCTTCAACACAAATTACAACAGTAAAAATTCCCCACAATTATTCTGCTTTCTAATAAGGTTCTGTCCACAAAAAAGTAAATAAAGATGGGAAACAATACTGGTTTAATTTCTGACAATTCTTGTTTACAATCCCATTCAAATTACACTACAGATAGAGTAGACAGTTTCAAAATAGAACTCCTATTACCACAGAAAGTCTGGCAATGCTCTAGTGGTAGTTCTTGTAAAGGTGGCCTTTTATGTGAATGAGTATAGCTTTTAGAAACACATGAAAGAATGATTTAGTATTTTCACTTTTCTAACTGATAATGAGGTTTATGAGGTATATGCAATGAAATACAGAACACATTTTTAGTGGATTGATACCAAAGTTACCACAGGACAGGTGTGGATTGATACCAGATTTACCACAGGATTTTGTTTGGAGTGATAATGGCGTAAATTACCCCAGCAGGTGGGCAGAGGAAGAATGATGGAGAAAAAAAAATGTGTGCTTGGATGCATAAGTACTTCTGTATCCACAGGAGAACTCAGTCAGCAGATATCTCAAGTACCAACAAGCCTCACATCAGTGGATAAAGTTGGTGAATTAACACCACCTCTGAGAATGAGGATCTGTGAGCATCACTGCCAGAGCTCTGCACCATTTTCTGGAGTTTACTGAAAACATTAATTTTGTTCAAATCAAGTAGATAAAAATGATAGTACAGCTGTCAAATTATCTAGAGCAGATGATACAAAGTGTATGCCAGCTTTATGTGTTTCTTTTCTGGGGTTTTTTACATTGCCTGTAGGTTTCCAGAGGAAGCTAGAATGCATACTGGCATAGAATCTACTGGTATAAAGTTAATCCAGCAGAAAATTTTCCACTGTTCCAAACTGCTGCATGAGCTTATACCAGTGCAGTATTATGCATCATGTGTTGGTGGTATTTTTGATCTAATAATTAGAAGATTTACAGCAGCAGCTACTCTGCTGTCAAAATACCTATTGTTGATTAGTTGGAGGAGTTGAAAGCTTATGGCCATTTCTGAAAAAAAAAAAAAGCCTCCTCACAGATATTCTCCCTAAATAACTCTTTGTATCTCTCTCTCTCTGGGTCCTGAGCAGGAAGTACTCTTTCCTGTCCTGTGAAGGCAATATTGCACACTTCTGTTATTAAGCCAGTGACATTTAACCAGCTCTTTTTAGCACAGAGTGCTAGTGGTATCGCCGTGGCAGAAAGGTGTGTGAAGTCTACCAGTACATATCAATCTGCAGGCCACGGCATAGTAAAGTGACCCAGAATGCTCACTCCCTGGGAGGAAAGACCTGAGCTGTGATATGAACCAACACGTATCAGTGCTTGCCTTTAGTGCAACCGCTTCTTGCTGATACAGCAGGGGGCAAACTGGATACCTGACAAACCAGGTGCCTGTGGCTCCAACAAGCCATCCATAAACTGCAGCATCTGCTGGGGCATGCCTGTTGGAAGAGAATCTGACTTTTCCAGTATATATCTCCTGAAGATTTAATCAACAGATGTGCTGGTGCCCTTGGAAAGGGCTGCAGTTGGACATTTTCTAAGATTCACTTCAATTTAGAATCAGTTTCCTCAGTCTAAAAGCAATTAAATTCCTTTATGTCAAGAGGCCCACTCATTTTCCAAACTATTTAAGGACTAATAAAATATGAAAATTGCTTTGAAGATGTGCATATTCAACTGTTATATATTTATAATATAAAGTATATGCATATTAAGTATGGATTAATTGTATAGAGCACTTGGAACTCTTGATGGTTATCATACAGATCCAAAGACAGCATAGCAGAGTGGGGGTATAAAATATACTAGATGTACAAGGAATCACATTTTTATAATTATTGTTAAGTTCATTCTAACTCAGAAACATAGAGACATTTAGATAGAAATACTTTTTTGCTTATAAAACTGTTCCCTGGCATTTCCACCTTAAAGGCCTTGAGAATGAAAAGGGCTTGAGAAACCTTTTTTATTATTATTACTATTATCACTGATTTATTCTTAAGAACCAGAGTCCAGAACTAATTTAAATTGTTGCCTCTCCTACAAAAATAAGGAAGGGGGAAGTAGATGGGTCACAGTTCAAAAGTCTTAAAACAAGTGAAACATTCTTTCATTGCAGATACAGCATTATTTCATAAATAGGATTTTTTTTTTCCAACATGTGTAATTTTCCTCATATTTATAGTGCATTTTTGTCTTGACATGCAAGTGGCCTGGATAGAATTACATTGCTAGTGATGAACGGGGATTAAACTGCTTAAAATTTTCATTGTGAACCTACCATGGAGCTTTTAGTTATTATTTTTACTTTGATTTCTGTCTTTGCAAATTACAATATCATAGCCATCATATTTATGAAAACCTAGGGTGTTACTAGTGTGTGTGTAGTGTTCCGCTAAGTCTCCAACACGGTAGTCTGTGTTCAAATGCAAACCAGACCTGGTGATCCCTGAATTCTTTGTTGCTGAAAATTTTTAACCAAAGAGGTGCTGCTACTATGCAAGCCAGAGATGACATTCCGTAATAGGTGATGCATACAGGCTGTGCGCCAGTTGTGAACCTAACACAGTTATATTAGCATTTCTTGAATATCTCTGCGTGCAAATTCATTCTGCAAACGCCCATTCACATCAGCTTACTGTAGCTTCAGAAAAAAGATTCTCAGGTTTTGGATGAAGTTGAGACTTTTAGTTGAAGGTAACCGCTCAGACAAATTATATTTATATCCACTGACTGTCTAGACATTTCTTTAAATGCTACCATGTAGCATTTCCATTGGACTAGTGCTCTCAACAGACAGCATGCAAAAACATTCTAAGGATACGATCAGTGACTGTTTATTTAAAAAAATGAAACTTAGTGATCCATAAAATTTGTGGAGTTTTTTTTAGGATGAACCATTCAATAATTGTAGTAGAGTATAGTCAATTGTAGTAGAGTATAGTCAATTAACAAAGAGTAGAGTATAGTCAATATAACAAAGTGCTGCATTAGACTATTTCTTGAGGAATGTAGAAGAGACAATCTACACAGATTTTATTTCTGATTTTTCTTTTAAAAGTTCTAATTTGCACCACTGGAGAAATCTTATCTAATCTAGTCTCTTAAAGATAAAAAAAAAAAGACTATTTTGAAAAAAAAAAAATTCCATGGTGGTAATTTTTCAGTGTATTGCTAATCATAACACAAAATTCTTCAACCATCATTTGAATGATATCATCGATCAAATTCGCAAGTAAGGGTGTGACTGGTGTGCCCAAGAACATAAAAAAGTACTTAATATGACATGAAATTCTTTATATATTCACTACCCATATAAGTCAACAACTACCTTACCTGTTTACCTTATCATTACTGTAATTTTTACACATTATAATTTGTATAGCTCAACTTGTACCTGCAGTAAAGCTCATCATTTGGTACATATATCTTAAATATGAAGAAGAAATACACAGAAACAAAAGTCAGCTTATCTGAACAACACTGAGTTTTTGTGACATATATATTCCAAAATGTCTTACATACCCCTAATGGTTAAAAACTTTCTTTAAAGCAATATTGTCTGCCTAGATGATTGAGCAAATAACAGGGAATTGAGACTACAAAGAAAAGTTTTGACCCTCTGCTGCTCTGCCAAAACTCAGCAAAACAATATTTGATTTGGAATGAATTTGAGTTCATTTAGTTTATTTTAAAGTGTAACTCAATAGCATTTAGTGTCTAATGAAATAATCTGCATCATTCAACGTAAACAAATAATTTCATTTTCTTACAAGAAAAGCAAAGGAGAGAAAAAGCAGGACTCACAAAATTATTACAAATGGTGAGTGAGGTTTTTTTATTCTGTCTTTCCTACTTGAATTGTTAGGTTTATGTAAAGTCTGCGAAGAAAGAAAATTAAACAAGTTCCAAATCTGATAATCAAGGGATTTGAGAGGAGGGTACCAATTTTCTAGTTACTACCTCATAGTCAGTGTGACCCACAAAAAACATCTGGAGCTTCCCCACTCGGTGTGGCAGGCAGTCCATTTCAAAGTGAGTTGAAAGCCTCTGTAGCATGAGGGGATATTGAACCTTCGTTTCACGTCCCAGCTAAGTAAGTGCTGCAACTTCCCAGTTAGCTCATACTGAAGCAGAAAAGCTTAGCAGAGTCCACTCAAGAAGTTTCACCCTCCTTCAGTGGGAAGCTCAAAAACATCACAGGCTTTCAAAAAATTGTCTTGATACTTTGAAGCATAGTGAAAGCAAGGACAGAAAACAATCACCTTTTGGCCCTGGATTTACTCGCCAGTCTTGAAGAGCTGAATCACACTCTGATCAGAATTCAGTATCTCTATAAACCTCCTGCCTATAATCATCAAAGTCATCAAAGCCTGTTATCAGCATTTCAAAGAAGGTCTGAACTGTCAATGTATGTCACACAGGGAACTTTTCTGATCTCTAGCAAATAAAGGTTGACAAATATTTTGCGCTAATCAACTCTTCCAACAACTACAGTCATAACGTACCTCGAGCTATATAGTTTGCAGTTGTTAAGTGGCAAAAAACAGCTTTGGTACACAGCACAGCTTGCCTACAGACCCTGTAGTAGCAATTCTTCCTAAGGATTGTTATAAACTTTTGATATTTCACCAAGTAAATAAAGCATTACCAAAACACTATCCCAACACCTAACCACTTCACATCTGTAAAACCTGGCACTTGAAATGTTCATGTATTATATAAGAACAGCCACTTTATGCCATATAACTACATACGTTATTGCCCTTTATTGTACAGAAGTATCTGGATCGATACTGTGGTTCAACTCATAACTAACAGTGAAGCTGTCTGAAAGAGATGACATCAAACTGGGGGGGACAGCTAGTATGCTGAAGGGTAGAGCTGTCCTTTACAGGCTGAAGGAATGGCCCGACAGGAACTTCATGAAATTCAGCAAAGGCAAGTGCAAAGTCCTGCAGTTGGGAAGGAACAAATCTTTGAAATAATGCAGGCTGATCAGCTGGGAAGCAGCTCTGGGGAAAAGGTCCTGGGCAGGAGCCAGAAATGAGCCCCAGCAGCAAAAATGGCCAGCAGTATCCAAGGCTGCGTCACCAGGAGCATCGCCAGGAGACTGGGCATTCTTCCCCCCTGCCCAGCACTCACTGAGACCAAATCTACATCTTGCAGACAGCTTTGCGCATGCACGCACACAACACACAGAAGACATCGCTCAGGTGGTGTGAGATCAGTGGAGGGCTACCTCACTGTTCAGGGCTGGAGACATGATGTGGGAGGCTTGTTTAGTGAGCAAGGCTTGTTCATCCCAAGGAGGGGAAGGCTTCAGAGACACAAACATCCTTGGAGGTTTTCAGGACCTGACTGGACAAAGCGCTAAACAACCTGATCTGATCTCACGGCTGGCCCTGCTTGGAGTAGGTGATGCAGTGGGGAATTCCTGAAGTCTTTGCCAAAATATTATCCTATGAGCCTATGGGACACATTAAACTTGTTTCTCAGATACATTCAGGGTATTTTGAACCTCCTATAAAACTAGTAATTTTGGCCACATAAGAGTGGAAGACCAAGAAAAGGGAGGTTTACCATTGTTAGGGACATTACCTTGACCTTTGAACAGTCCCTGAAGCTGAACACGGCTCTTAGTGCCGTAAAATATTTTAGGACAGTGAAGTTTTATTTAGAAATTTACATTGTTTAAAATCTGAAGGGATGACAGTGTTTTAAAATCACAACAATCTTAAGCATCAGAACCTTACCAAAAGATGAGTCAAAATAGGAACATAATATTTGTGCACTGCAACTCCTCTGCTTAGGTCAGGAACCCTTTTCACTAGTTTATCCAGTATTTATATAACACAGCATTATTATGTTATAAGGAAGAAACTGTCCTCTCATCTTGGAGATAAATATTTGGGCACCAACTTCTAAAAAATCTTATTTAAAATTTTAGAAAATTTACATTTTAAAGATATTAATTTAAAATTGTAAGAAAAATGTATATGAACAATTTGCTATCGGGAAATCTCCAGACACCTTGACCATATTCTTTGAACTAGAAACCAAAAAAAAAAATATCTTTTAGCATTTTTTTTCTATCTTTAAAACAGAAATAGTCATATTACTAAGTCAGAAGATTTCCCTCATTTTTTTTTTAGAGAGAGCTGGGTTACTGTGCCAAACTCCTGAAATTTATGAAGATATCCCGTGAAAGCTGGATCAAAAATTGTCAGGATACAGACTGTGACCACGACAGTCACTACAGAAAATTTCCTTATTCCATATATCATCCCGAGGCAGAAAATCACAAGTTTAAACATTCAGGAAAGATATAATCATCTCTCCAGTAAGAACTGGGAACATGAATGCGAACGCAGCTAAAGCGGTCCTGGCATTAGCTAACGAATCAGTTAAGCTTTCTATTTCTCTTGTTTAGCTATTGCAATAGATTTTCAAAGAACCTATCTGTTTACGCAGTAGATCCTGTCTTGATACAAAGAATTGGACCAGACCTCTGCTCTTTCAAACCAAGGGCAAAGAAAAATATAGTTTGTTTGTTTATACTCCTTCAGTTGGTAAAAAAAAAATAAAAAAGTATGAGAAGAGCTGAATGTGTAATCTGTCCTTTGCTGAGATACCAGGGTATCCGGTTCCTGTGAAGAAATACAACTTTTATCATGCGCTTTCCCTGTTGTCATTCTCTGCTGCTAGTAGGATTTCTTTTAGCTAACCCCTAGAGAAACTGAATAGTATCAGCTCGTGTTCTAGCACAATTGACCACACTATCTAGCACATTTACTTTGCTAAAATGAGTTTAAGATCAGTGGGTAAAGAATTCATATGGGAAGCAACAAAGAATATATATTTAACAGAAAGCAATAACTAAATAGAGGAATCTGTATTGATACTTTACCATGCAATACAAGCCACTGCAGATCATGTTATGAATCAGAAATTCTGCATTTTGTCTATATATCCCTTATTTCTTTTATAAAAATGATGTACAAATAAAACTCACAATATCCATCCACTTAATAAAAATAGCTAATAAAACTGAGATCCTGTTATTTCATATTTATCTATACAAGACAGAACTTTTTTGTTCTTAATTTAAGAACAAAAAAATCCACTGTTTTTTGTTGTTTGTTTTTTTGTTTTGTTTTGTTTTTTAATATCACACTGTAATCACTGGAAACCTGTTGTGCAGTAATTCTCCAAAACCATTTTGTGCTGACCAGTTAAAGAAATTCAGAACAGAGAAATGAAATCAGGCTGTTTCAAATTGTCATCTTCATCCTAGATATGATTTTCTGTATACTTCTCCCCTCACACAGAGCTATCCAAATTCTTTGTAATCGTGTTGACAGGCAGGAAATAGAACTGACCTGTCACTTACTTCACATTAGCTGGTAGAAGAGTGAGCTTTATAGGCAACTGTCAGGAAATACTGTGTTTATATCCTAGAGGACAGCCTGTCACTGAGACTGAATGGATTCAGATATGCCTGTGCATTCATACACTTCTAGTGTTGTAAAGGCTTTTATTACAGCTTGACCTTAATTAGAATTTGTCAGTAGAAAATGTATAGCAGTATCCTCTCAGTGCTAGTTTCTATAAAGTGTTGCATTGATTGTTCTAAAAACAAACACAGACGATGCATGTCATGACATCATATTTAGTGATTTCAGGCCACCGAAACAAAAAAGACATAAAGGTTTACATCTACTGTGAAGTAGAATAATGATTTATTCCACCACTGTATATTGTCCCAGTTCAGCAAAACATTTATGTGCAACTGACTTCAAACCTATGCTTCATCCCACTGATTTCGGTTGAATCTTAGTATCAATAAATGTTAATATGAAGCACGACTGGAAGTTATGGGTTGACACCCTATGTTGAGCTTTGATTCATTATAAAAGAAAGAAAGGCAAATGAAATGTTTATGGAAGACAGCAGGGTAAGTAATACCGGAGCCATACACTTCAAGCTGCCCTAAGCATTGCCTAGATAATTTCTAGTCAGGTGACCTTATCATACATTTATTCCTAAACAGTGCAATGAAGTATTACACAAAGATTCCTGAACTATACTTACGTGACCTAGGTGTAGTACAGAAAGTACAATAAGTGAGGCTAATTATCTCAAATGGACCGCTGCCCCGGCACAGCACCATCTGAGGCATCTGTGCTACACTCTACAATGAGCCACAGAGCAATGCATACCTTTTGCCTGTACCTGTCTTTATTGAAAATCTAAAGCAAAGCCAATTTTAACTGGACTTTTCTTATTATAAAATCTTTATTATTTGATGCTTTGTTGCTAGAAAATTCTCAAGAGAGCCAACATCACAGGAGGATGAAGCAGTATTTCATAATCATGTTCCAGCGCTAACACAATCAATATGCATGTTGTGGGTGTCATTTAATGTGACACTGTATTAAGAAGCATGGATTAACAAGCTAAATCCCTTCCTTCCCCTTATTAGCACTGCCCAGTGAACCATGTACCTGCATAATCATGTGAAAAGTGTGTGGCTTTTGCCTTTGCAGTCTCCATCCCTCCTTCCCATCCATCTCTGGGTAGTAAAACTGATTAAGGACATCAGTCATGACTGAAAATGCAACATTACCAGATCAGTTAATTTTTACTTTAAGCTAATGTTGAAATTAGAATATCTCAGATATGTGTTAGTTCCAGACAAAACAGAACCATTTATAAACGAGTTTTCTTACAACTAAGTCAGTTTATTGCCCTCACATTAAGTATTTGTGAAGCCTCACTCTGAAATACAGTTTTGTTTAGGTTTGTGTGTGTGTGTTGTTGTTTTTTTATATTTGTTTTTGGGTTTTGTTTTGTTTTGTTTTTCCCTAAAAGGTTAGTTTTTCTTTGACTGCTTGCTAACTTCCAAAACTTAATTCAGGTATAACTGAACATCTAAATTAGCCAGACCGAGAATGAATGACTTCATAGCTTTTCATCTGTTTCTAAACATGTTTTCAAAACTGCTGGGGTGGAGGGTATTTAATGTATAAAACAAAGACATTACCTTTCTAAGCCAAATTCTGCTAATCTCTTCTATATTTACAAAGTCACAGAATAAGAAATTACAGAAAGTATTTTTATGTCTTTAGATCTCTCCTGAACATGAGAGTACAATGTATTCGCCTTAGTGAGAAAAAGCTGCCTTGCACTTAGCACCGTTTGATATGTAAACACGAATGAGATAAAGACAAAGCAAAACAGTTGACAGCAATGCAGTAAACAACATTTGGAGAACATGATAATTAATAGCTTCTAGCCTTTTTTCACTGAGGGAAAAGGGCCTTTCCTCCTTTGTCTCCAGCTTTTAAGCCTATTCCAATCTGAACAAATTTTACATCCTTTGAACCATGTTACAAAGTAGCACTGAACTAGAACTACTGCAAACCATTTAAGTGCACATATTTCTGCTCTTGACTGGTGAAATAAAGCACCAAACCCAGCTTTTCAAAAATATGAATAACTTTGTTAATGTCAAGGGGTAAAGCGTCAGTGTAATATTAATAAATGAAACACTGCATATAGTGATAGTCACAACACAGCTCTTATTTTTCAACTTCTAAACTAAGAAAATCACATATTAAGATATGTCTTTTGTAAACTGGTTTCAGTACAGGAAGCTTATATTGGTCTGTGTGTTGCTCAACAAATAATCTTGTCTTGACATTTTCATAAGACAAAATTTCAAATAATTCTGTAAGTGTACCTCTACTATCAAATACATAAGTTTTTACAGACAGAGAATATACTCAAATCAAAACCAAGGAAATACATCTTAGACTTTATTCTCAAAATGTCAAATGTCTTTAGGCTACACTCAGGTACACTTTTAAAAATGAAATAAAGATTATACTGATATGCCTTTTGAATAGCTTTAAATCAGAGACTTGGACCTTCTGTTCCTAATGTTATATAAAAATGTAAATCTTGGAGAGTTCCATCGATTAAAAAATTAAACTCACAACAAAAATGACTCAAAATAGAAATCTGCAGACCTCTGGTGACATTAAAAGAAATAATACAGGCAGTGTATATGGTGGAGCTGTTTCTCTGACTCATCATTCAGTATTTTATAGGACAGAATCACTCAGGATATCATAATTATGTGAACTATCACTTTACAAGCATAATTTTCAAATTTATGTTAAATAAGGAACATAATGATGATGATGATGATGATAAAAAGGTAGCAAATATTGAGCACTCCTGAACACGTAAAGAAAGTCAGTCAGTCTATGTGCAAGTGCAAACTGGTCTAATCCATGTCCTGAAATGCTTCAGGAATTGTGTTTGAACTTTGCTCCTACAATCAGGAGTAATTGTGTATTCCTGTGTTCAGACTTTGGCACTAGTTGCCAGGTAGACGTCATTAAGCTTATGAGCCTCAAGGCAGTTTTCCACCACCATTTGCTACTTTAAAAATGCTGATTCATTAAATAAAGCTTACTGGGTTAAAAGCCACAGTATCAGATCTAAACTTTAAAAAGTGCTTTGAGTACCTGCTTATGACTTTCACCAGAATCCAGGTAAAAGGTTGATAAATATACTCAAAAATGATTTCATATGACCACTGATTGTAGTTCATGGATCACTTTCAGATCAGCTGATTTAAAAGAGGCCCTTTTTTTCCCATATAGCAGATATGGCCATGTATATTTATTCAGGTACGGATACTAGACAAGTAATTCAGAACAGGGAGATCACTTTAAAGTCCTTTAACTTGGTCAAAGCAAAGTTAAGGTACCCTCAGGTATCCAGTTACTGTAGTGACTTTTGAAATGCTGGGAAATATACACTATTTACAGAAGAGTGAGACATTTTTAAGAAGGATTAAATTAATTAATCAATAATAATTATTTACCTATCACTGGATCACGGGCTAAAAATGTCTCACACAATACAAAAGTATGAGTTGGTGCAGTACCAACACAGGTCTCAGTTATGGAGAATTCTTGTCTGCTTTCCTATGCTCAGCAAGACCAGCCTTGCCTCTCCTTGCCCTGCTACCCATTTCTGTCCCAAATGCATTCCAGGACCACCAACACCAGGATCATGATGGATGTGCATGTGTGTTCCTCACATCTTCTCAGCCCTCCCAGCAAAATCGTGCTGGACAAAAGCTCACAAATGAACTACTGACATTAAATGTTCCATGGTGTCTTCCATTGCCTCACATAAGGCAAAAAGTACTAAAGCCCCAAAAGTTCACATTGAGAACTCAGCTGAAGGGCTCCCATCTAAGCAGATTACTTATGTGCTGAAGTAACACTGACTTTACACTGTAAAAGGAAGTGACCTTCCTAAATCAGGAGAATTTGCAGATTGACTTCAGAACTTTCATGGTTTGTGTATCCAAACAGGACAAAGTTGAGTCTTCCTGCTATAATCCATGCTGTGCTTATACGTAGAGATTCGCAGTTTGTGCAATTTAGTTCTGTAGGCAAGGTAAATTTGTACCTAAATACATTGTTATAAAATAAAATAAAATAAAATAATCACTGAAGAAAGATGATAGAGTAAATTAGTAGCCCTTTTTTCCCGTAAGATATATGGAAAGCTGGAATGGGAAGAGATTGGAGAGGATTAACATTGCATGTTTAAAAAACAGGCTCCAAAAAAAACCCACAGAACCATAGAATTTAATAAGATGTTCCCATTTGTTCTCATTTTGACTTAACTCCATAACATGCTCACTGAAGTTAGGCCCATCATAGTACATATTTTGTTAGATGCTGCTCCATGCCTCTTGTTATCTGATTTAAGAGTCTGGTGTAAACAGGGGATTAGTTCTGAAAATATAGCAAATGTACATAATGGAGATGAAAATATAGTGGGAAAGCAATCACTGAGCATGATGGAAATGGGGCAAGGACTGCAGGTCCTAGAAAGAACAGATGCATATCTAATAGTGAATCTGATTTCTCTAGCTGCACCTGAAGACAAAGATGTGGCTTATATAGAGGAAAACACAAAAAAATACTCAGAAATATTAGGATGAAAAAGTACAATCTCTAGAAGTAGCATTTTTAACCCATCTTGATTTGGGACTGGAAAGAGATAGAAAATAAAGCCCAAGAGAACAATGCCTCAATAGAAAACCATATCAAAGAAGGGTGATACAGACTCTGTGTTTTATCCACTACTGGAAAATTTTAATGACATAGAACAGTCTCAAATTGTTTTCCAACAAATTATTCCATTAAAGAAATAATTTTTCTATTTAAAAGTAACATTTTCATCATCAATTTTTACTGTGAAAGGTCACAGGTGATTTTTTTTTTTTTTAAACAAGTGATTAGCACTGTTTTTAGTCTTTGTAATCCTCATCTTGGGTGAACAAAACAAATCCCAAAACTGGTGTCAGTGTACCAGCATCAAAATAAACACTGCAATTACTGTGTAGGTTTAATACTAAGCTGCAACACCAGCTTGGCAAACTGACTTCTACCCATCTAACGATTTGGCTATGTTAAAATTTCATAAAGGTTAAAGCAGAAATTAGAAGGTTTTGTCATAAGCCATAAATTACTCTCCTCTGTAATTATGGTTACAAATGCAGTTTGTTTGTCAATTGTTATTTCTACATTGTTTCAGTGCCCTTTTCCATCATTTTATAGTGAGCAGAAAATTTCTACTACATTTTTTATTTCAGAGGACTTTCTTGATTTGCCTAGTTCTTTGTGCAAAATGGATTTATTCTAACAATTTTTCTCACCTGTATTAATACTATTCAAGGAATTCTGAAAATTCAAATTAGATAAGCCTTATTAACACAGAGTCCTTATTAACACAGACAGGCTACAGACCAAAATCACGGAATCATTTGGCTTGGAAAAGACCTTTAAGATCACTGAGTCCAAAATGGTGTATTACCAAGCACAGAACCTCATACATGTTTCTTCCTTGAAACACTCTGAACTACTCCCGTTCAGCTCTCCCCAGTGTGTCTCTTTTTCTGATCCAGAGTGCTGTTTGCACAGATCTGATAAAAATACAGCTTTCCCCTATTAGATAGGCTCATGTATCTGTCCACAAAACCCCTGTGCTATTTTGCATCTCCTGGCCTGCAAGCAAAGCTGAATTGACACTGTACTTGAAATTATTTTTGTTTACTTTTGATATCAACCACTGAATACATAAGTTTTATATGATTTACGTTGTACTGCACTAAGCTGCATCAGTAACACTTTGTGCTCTGACTCCAAGAGATGTGTCATAAACTAACTGGAGATAGGCAAGATCTACACATAGAATAAAGGAGTTCCAAAGATCATCTGGGTGATGAATGAGTCAGTATAAGATATTCCTGCACTGTTCTGTCCTGTATTGTATTTCATAAAATAACTTTAGAAGTCGGTCTAATGAACCTGCCATTTTTCTAAGCGGTATAAAACAGAGATCTTAACATCTTCTGATCATTAGCACTCAACATATTCAGAAGACTTTGGTCGGTTACTTGCAGGCTATGAACAAAACTCAGTTCAGGCATTTCTATTTTAACTACAAAAAATCTGCGTGTAAATCCAGCAGGAATCAAAGGAAACTGTGAGTGGCATTAAACTGACACAATCAGGTTTAGCCTCAGTGCAGAGGCTATTTTGAGTTATGATTAATGAAAGAACTGTAGGAAGAAAACTGTGATACAGTTTGGGTTGACCTTTCCTAACTTTCCCAGAGAGAGTTGGCTACAGTAACTGCGAAGTTACTCCAGTGCAGTGAAAAATTCAAGCAAGCTCAGTGAAGACAGTAAGTTCAAACAACGGTGACATGTATTGTCTCTCTTAGATCTAACATTAAGTTGAGATGAGCTGGGTTCAATGACCGGGGTTTCCATATGCCAATAATGATCTATTAATGACCCATTCCTGACTGGAAATTCATCTACAGTAATTGTATCAGGATGATTCTACAAGTGACTTTTGAAATATAAATTGAAGAACTATATTATCAGTCAAGATTTATGCAATGTAATAGCTAAGTGGTTTCAGGAGCTGAATCCACTGAATCTCCCCCCGCATATGAGACGATTAGCATCCTAGTAAAGTGCAGAGGCATATTTTGTACTTAGACTAAAAGCCAAATGAGCGCCTCTACCATTTTTATAAGTGAGTAATCACATCTACTTTTAAGCTGGGGTTTCTACGGCAATCTCGTTCCTTAGAGCCATTTTCAGTTTGATGTAAAATATTGGTGGGCTGCCTAAACATGCAGAATTAAACTGATGCGAGTTACAAAAAAGGCAAAAGTCAAAGTGGTTTTATATGATCTGGTGTTATTTTTTCTGTTCTGAACTTTTCACTGGCACTGAGAGAATGTAAAATACCAAAGATTACCAGATATCTTGAGTTCCTTTAGAACAATACAAAAATACAAGGAAGAGTGCCTTGGCTCTACCATGCCACTCACTCTAAACATAACATTTATTCCTGAAAAAACATCTAATTTGTTGATTTACACATAGTTAGTTCTACACCTTCAGCTTGTTAGAATTATGATAGAGAGAAAAATAGATGTTGAAAAGAGATGTAATCGTAATGAATGACTTCTTTACCTCTGAGAGTCTGCCAATGGAGTGCTGTACATAATCTGCCACTGTTCAATCAATATGTATGAAGAATAATACAGTGAAGAAGGGATTGTTAACATCAAATGAAAGAAAATACTCAGAGGAATAAGAGTTTCAGATTTATGCTCTCCAACAAAGCAGAATTACGATAGCATTTATTCTGAAAGCCAGACAAATAACAAGTCCACCTGGGACCTAAGACAAAGACACTGAAATAAGTCTCAGACTTATTTTACTACCTTTACGTTGTTAAATAAAAATTATTCTTGTATTTCATGTAAATTAATGATTATTAAATATCATTAGAGCTATACTTTCTTAAAGGATCCTTTGGGAATAAAGCAGTAATATCAGAAGCAGTTGATGTCAAAACTGGAATAAATAAACATCAAAATCCAAAGCTATGGTACCTCTGCCTTCAAGTAGAAAAATACTGGTTTGGATATCTTGACATGTAATTAGAAAGCAAGTGTGCAGGTGTGCATTCAACTAACCCTGAATTCGGGATGAACCACTCAAAACAACTCCATAGCCAGATACTCAAAACAAATATTGGGAAATAAAGTTAATGACATAGAGGTATATCGTGTGAGGTGTAAGTACCTTCAAATAGAAAAATAACCACTTAATTTGCAAAATAAAGCAGATGACACGAATGAATATTTCATTTTTTGTTTTGAAAGCCTAAGTTGGGATCCCAATTATACTTTCTGTAACTTCAATGCCAGCCTCATAGTAATGCATCTTGTATGACACAAGTATCCACAAATATCTCACAGAAAGAGGAGATCTGAGGTAGAGGAAATATAGTCAACTTTCATAAAGATACTGTATAATATCAACTTTAATGCTGACACTGCTGTTAGGTATTTCACAAAAATATTATTAAGGTGCACAGTGATGATCTTGGGAGGAAGTTTAAGACTACGTGGTCCAGTCCTCATATCTGCCCTGTTAAACACTAAAAAATTCCTTAGCTTCTGTACAATAATAGACTGCATAGGAGTCCATCTACTTTTCATTAAAATATGAGTCTAAACCTACAATATGAGAAACTTATCTGAACACAAGTAAAGTACACAAATAAGAAAAATGTGATGAATTAGACCACAAAGTAACACTTAGAAAAAAAAACTGTATTGGATGCAAAAAACCTCCAAATTTAGTTACACTTTGTTGCATTTTTTTTTTATATCAGATATATCTGAAAACATATATTGTAAAATGTTAGAATTAGATAAAATTAGTTTGGGTTAATCAGTATCACTTTAAAAAATGAAGATGTATCTTAATACAAAATATAATAGATTTTCTAGTGTCCACTGGCAACAAAACCGAGTTAGTCATAATTATTACTATCCAGCGTAACAAATCACACACATCAGTCATTTATTTACTGATGTTGTCTCTCAACTCTTCCTCCTTTCAAGTGCTAAGAACAATACTGATGGTTGAAGATCATGCTCCAAGATGGAACCTAAATTAATGGAACCTAAATTTCAAAGAAAGGATAGGTCAAGAAAAAGAAAGCAAAGAAAAAACAAACAAACAAGAAATTTTCCTTTTGGTTCAATTCCTATTCATTTCTCGGGAGAAAAAAACAATAAACTGAGTTGAATAATCTCGTAAACTCTATTTAGTGAGGAAAACCTGCATGAATGAGAGACAAAGGAAAACTGAAGAAGGTAAGAGTATTTGGGTAAAGATTGTTAACAGCTGAAATAAAAAGGAACTGGAGGCTGAAGTTATGAGAGGGAAGGGAAAAACACACTGAAGAGAACAATGTGAATGTGCATTTTTCTGGAATATGCATATGTTATACATGCAGTAGAGAAGGTTCAACCTCAACCAAAAAAATCAGCGAAAAAAGTCAGGCATCAGTAAACACAGTAAAATCATTTACTTTCACCGCATACCATTTAGGAAAAGAACAAACGGTGTGCAGCAGAAGTAAACAAAACAAACCAAAAGACAATAGACAATTCTTTTTATTTTGAAATTATTCCAGGTTACATAGATACAAAACTCACTAAAGCAAGTTTAAGCCTGCTCCAGAATCCCAGACAAATATATCTGCTTCTCCTCTCTCCTTTACCTTCCTAATAACTAGATCGTGCAGTTTAGCTGTCAGATCTCACTGGAATTGCCTCGTTCCATTTGGAATCTACAGATCTTGTCTTTAAAATAGTACTAGCTGGTTGTGAATTAGATTTACACAGTAGTACTCTAAGAGGATAGCTAAGAAACAAATGTTCACAGTTAAAGCTTTTCACTAGACAGATGGAATAGAAGTAAATCATAATAGGAAGATGTAAAGTGATGGAAGTGTCTAATTTTTATGTTAGTTGCTACCATGTAGTTTAAAAAAAAAATACAAACAACTATTTTCACTTATCCATGCTCATTTATTGTACTGAAACAAATTCCAGCACAATTAACTGAGAGTTTAGGTTTTGGAATCTGTGTTTGAAACTGCATCTTCACATTTGGAAAATTTGTCAAGCATGCTTGAGAAGTCTTTATACCTTAACAGCCCTTTGCTGTATAGACATGCTAAAATACATATTTGCACGTATTCTATTGTGCTAATGTATTTAAGATGCAAGCTTTTTGGAGAAAAGGAACATGCTGCATGTAATCAAGTTAGGACAGGAAAACTTGCACAGTACCAAAAAAATAGATTTACTTGTTCAACAAGTACTTGAAAGTTTGTTTCCAATTTAAGAGACCTTTGGAAGGGAAGAGAGAACATGGAAGAATCAGAGAAATACAAAAAAGGTTGAGTATAAATATACTTGATGTTTCTATATATGTGCATGCACACACAAATTCCAGGTACATTACTTTGCAATACCTGATAGAGAGGAAAGTAAGGAAAATATACGTCACCTTTGAACCTCTAAGAAAAATTTCTAAAAATCCTAATAACTTAAGGAAATGTATCATAAAATCTTATTTCATAATGATCTAAGCTTCACCACTAAACCCGTCAGCTGTTATGCTGAATCAGAAAAGTAAAAAAGAAAAACAAAAGAAAAAAAGAAAGAATTCAATTTTAGGAGAGATTAAATTGAATTTATCATGGATACTGAAAAACAAGTAACTTTTTCTCAGAGTGCACAAGGGATAGCTTTGGCAAACCCAAACTTCTTCAATAGTATTTCCGGTAAAATTAAAAAATCAACTTTCTACTCGGCATTCATTATAAGCATCTTGGAATAGGATAATGAATAGCAAAATGATAATTTTCAGACACTGCCTTTGAGAGTCACCCATAGTCATCCAGTCTTTAGGATTCCTTATCCTCTACAATATAAAGTGCACTTCTACTTTTTGAAGTCTTTGTTCATGTCTTAGTAGGGTGATCAATGCTAAGTACAGGAAAATTAAAGAAAGGAGAAATGAGTGAAATCTGTATGATTTAATGCATGGTAAAAAACAGGTTGGGAAAGGAAAGTGGAAGTCTGATTCAGGTTTTTCCTCTTTTTCACCCACATTTTTAACAATATTCCTTAAGTCAGATTTAAAATTTATGAAGGATCTTTTATATTTCTACAGATACTTCTGCCCCTCTCAAGGGTTTAGCTACCTGGGCTGTGCCAGAAACTTTGGTGGGACCCATCTTGGTTCTGGATGTGCCAGGACGGAGAGGGTCCTGTGTACCTCCCCACCCCAGATTCCATCTCCCACCTCCCATCACCTTGCCTGCATGAGACAGAACCTGCTCCAGCTTCTATCTGGCCAATTTCCAGAGTTCTTTAAATTCTGGAAATGGTACTGGAAACTCAAAACACTACTCAGAGGAGCCCTAGTAAAACTCTTGCTAACATTTGAAAATTATTTTAAGATTTGAAAGTCTCACCCATTATGATTTCCCCATTTGCACAGAAGAATTAGGAAGCCGTTTCAGCAAAGAATTAGAAGGACTTGACCCTCATGGCCATTTAGCTGCAGGTATGATATGCCTAACATCTCCTGTTACAGATTTTCTCTCCTCCTGTGCCCATACCTCCCACAATGAAAAAGTGAAACAGCTGAGGAAACTCTGAATCTGGTCTTCACCTTCCTCCTAAATTTAAATACAATGAATGCCACTTTCCTGACTGCCTGGAGCTTGATTCTGTCAGCAAGATTTTAAAACAAAGTTGATTCTCAACAGTGAAGTTCATGGAGCCTTAACATTAGACTTTATTGGGGTGAGACTGGGACTTTTGGTACAACTGACTTATGCTAACTTTCAGCACACAAAGCCTAAAGTCAGTTTGATAAAGTGATGTAACTTGGCACTTCATAGAGAAACTATTATTCCAGCAGGACTACCACCCATGGGAAAAATCTGATGTAACCCTTCCAGTTCCAGTTATTTCATTAACAGGATTTAGATCCAACCAATTTTGTAAGACAAGTCTAATGCTTGTTTGGATTTTCCTCTAGTCACCAGACACAGATATCAGCAACAGGTAATTTGTGAAGACAAGGTGTCAAAACAGTACTGTGCAACCACCTCTGAATTTTTATGGACACAGCTGGGCTTTATGGGGGTACTGAAAGTTATACCAAAGTGAATATCTATGAAGAAAAAAATGTGATCTATTGAGTTTGAATACAAGGAAAGAGTATGGAACATCAGAGGACTGGAACATCCCTAAAAAGTCTATTTTGCAGTTATGTGGGGCTAATGAAAAGAACACCTTTCCTCTATGTATTTGCATAATTAGACTGCCACAGCTATGTTTGTAAACAAATGGCACACGTATGGAAAACTGTTATTTTCAAGATTGATATTTCTTTCTTTGGTATTTTAAATAAGAAAATAAACAATTGGAAAGAAAATAACATCCAAAGATCAAAGGGAAGAAAAGAGACAGGGCAAGGAAACATGCAGTGTTTTCTTGGCATTATAGCAGCTAGAAGACAAAGAGGCTGCCTCCTGAGTATGTTGAATTGGGGAAAGTTGTGGTAAGTGGCCACTCACAGTCTTGAAAACTCTTATCTGGAGCTCTTGTGTGTGAGAGAAAGTGGGGATTAATATGGCCAATACTAGAATAATCACCATTTTCCACAGATTGTATTAGTGCTTGTTAGAAAAAATTACTGGAAACACAAAAAAAATCATACAGAAGGCTTTGCAGTTAATGCCTCTGAAAATTGTCTACTGGGATCTTTTCTATACCATTCACTTTCCTGAACTGTAATTTTTAAGCCCTTTTTGAAGACCAACCTTATAATTTAGAATGGGGAATGATTTCCTAGGTGATCAAGCAAAGACGTTCTGATCAGTTTAGACTTTAATGAGAAACTCAATCACTTCACTAAAATTGCTACTTTATACATGTAATCAATGGAAAGCTTTCTTATTGACAGTGAAGAGGGTACTTGAAAAACTGAAAAAAAGTAGATATATCAGTTCTGTGAACTGATCTACAGCTATTGTTGCAGAAGTGTTTCACTGCTTTTTAAGGGGTGGGAGAAACAGTGCAGGCAGAGAGAGCAGGCACTGCAGTGCACATCACTGTTCTGTGGAAGAAAGGAAAGGTTTACACATCTGGGAACAGCAGTCTGACTAGACAAACACAAAATGTACTCCCTGACCACATTCCAGCTTCTGCATGAATCTGGTCAGAAGTTATCATTAACACTTTCTCCAGTTGAAAGTTGTTCAGTTTTACATGCACTGCTTATTTACAATCAATATTTTTCAACCCATAAAACGCTGGGCAGCAGATCTGACATTACAAGGGATGACTAAAAAACATCTGTCAGAATCACCTTGTGATCCTGAGAGGGTTTGCCTACACTAGCAGAAGCTGTAACAGCACAATTAGGAGAACTAGCCACCTTGTTTAAACAGAAAATGGTGACATTGAGTTGAACAGCTGCCAAACGCACCATACTTTCTGACACCGATTTCTGTAGTTAAGTAGCCTTAAGATATATGTCTAATACACAAATGTAATGACATGATTTTTAATGACAGTATGAGTATCTTACATATGCATATTACATGAAGACATTCTGGTATTATATACACTACATCTTTGAAGTATCAATGATAATATGAAACAATTGACACCCCCCAAAGAAAAGCGGGTATTTCTACTTTTTTTTTTCCTGTAACGTTTTCCCAACATTTTTTATTTCCTGTCTTTCTGATCTCTTTTTATACTCCTTCTTTACCAGAGTTGAATACCATTTACAAGCTGATCTGTCACCATTGCCATCTCTCTTCTTTGCTCTCACTTTGGTTGAAAGATTCATCACTAAGGTTGTACTTACTGTAACTGTGAGGCTAAACTAAATATACTAGAAAAGCTAATAACACACTCTTATTATGAGGTTAAACTTCACATGGCAGAAAAGCAATGCTTACAGTAATGGACTGTATCTGCACCAATAAAAAAAAATCAAGAGCAAATTAAGAGCAAATTGAGAATATACTTAAAAATCTTTAATCCCTCTATTACACATCATCATCACAGTAAACAAACTTCTGCAGCTCTTTAGAAACACCCCAACTTAATAGAAATTTTGGAAATTTCAATCAAGGACTTGCTCATAAAAAGCAGCTTCTGAATGTAATGAACACATGGGAATAGTTGTCAATCAAAAAGCTTTGACTTGCCCTTTTGAGACTCTGCATTTCTGACATGCTTCCCCTGCTCAATCTTGAAAAATGATCTTACCTTTCAGAAATTGCTTCTGTCTTTATCCATCATGATCCACATGTAGATACAGTGGGAGATGTATTCATTCAGATACACCCCTATACAGATTTAGATGGCTTACTACTTTAACATCCTAGTTGTATATATGTTCAATAGAAAGTGGTCACCTATTTGTCTTCCTATGACTCCCTAAAAGTTATAATGCCTGCAAGAACATACAGTTAAGTTTCTGAGCTCAAGCTCCCTCTCAGGACAGCACCAAACACCACAGAATTACAACTTAACGACTCCCCCCACACACTGGGGTGAAACTCTCAGTGACTCTGAAGGGGAGGGATTTCCATTTTTAGTTATTTATATTAACTCTTAAACCAGGATGATATACTACTTAATACATTAACTACATCTCACATTTTACAGCATCAAATCTAACATAAACACTACTGACAATACTACTTTGACTCTTTAAGGTGCTTTAATATAAAATGGGAATAAAAACCCAATCCTATTTCTCATATTGCAGTGACTTAAGCAAACAAGGAAAAAATAAGGGCATCTTGTGATCTTAACAGTCATTATTTACTAAGATTGTACATAAAGGTGCAATTTAAACAATGCAAAGAGGAATAGAAACATTATCAAAAACACTGTTGGGCATGAACCACCTAGAGTTTCAAAAGGGCTGTTATCCAATTAATTTTACTATTAGAGTCAAGATTACACTTGCTTAAAATAAACATGACAAATTCACTTATTGATGTTACCAGAATGATATGATCTCATCAAAATTTGACTAGAGCCAGAAATCATGAATTTATAAGAGGCTAAATCCTGCCTTCGTGATTCACGTGTGAGTTTGCTGCACCCCTAGTTTAACCAAGAAAGATATAGCCCACTAAATTACTACACTCAGGAGGTTAACAGAAGAAATATTTGGCCCAAACTCTTTCTCAACAACAGAAGATACAATCTATGTAGCCAAAGCAAAGCTTTATTGATAAAAGCATTTATGCAAATATTCAGCTATAAATTACTTCTAAAGCTTTGGCACTGCAATGTTCAGACGTCTATTTAGAAATACTATTTTGTTCTTTTTGGATGCTTATCAGATATATTTTCAGATAAAGCTTTGTTCATATGAATCTAATTATTCAGCTTTTTTTTTCTAAGTTCTTTCCTGTTGGAGCTTCTTGCAAAGTGACTTCAAACTGTTTCATTTTCTGAGTAACCTGAGTGATCCAAACAAGTTTTGCTAGAAGAATAAATTAATGATTGGGAGCTCAGAATCCTTTTGGTCTTCAAAGGATTTAAAATACAGAATTCAACATTTCCCCTCCCCCCTTTGAAGTGGGTCATTTTTAGCAACTTAGCCTCAGGTTTCTTCAGAGTTAGTACATTACACTATTATGTATAATATCAGAAGTGCTAACAGCCTAAAATATTACCAGACAATGGGAGTCTGAAGACTCGTGTTTAAGAAAAAATCAGAATCAAGTAAGTGTTTTCTGCAACAATTAATGTCATATCTTTCTATTTACAGGACCCAAACCTAGAACTGCTATTTGATTCAAGTACTAGACAGAATGGTTGACAGAGAAGTTGAGAAAAATCCCTGGGAAAAAGGCTTAGATATGAAAGACTCAAACCAGTCAATTTACATCCTTTTAATAACAATTGGCCTTTTTACAGTTATTCATTCTACTCATTTTAAACTTAGCCAATTTAGGAGAAGATCATTAATGCCAAATGGGCTTCTCTCATTTCAGTGATACTTCTTCAAAAAGAGTGAAGAAAGAAAGGCAAATGATCTATGAATATGTTTTCATTCCAAAAAATTCTGAATTAATACATTTTGAAATACTCCCAAAATTTCCAGAAAAAAAAAACCAAAACCTTCCACTTACAGTAAACATTTGGAGTGTATTCAGCCTTAAAAACACTACATTTAGGTGTCTAGATATAGCCCTAACAGTAAGAGCTTTAATAGAAAAAGAGGATGCAGTCACTTTATGAAAATATTAATGTTGTTCAGTTTACCCTGAAGCACACCTCTCCATGTAACTCTCTACAGACCCGAGCAGGAACTCTATCTCCTTTGACTGCAAATGGGAACCAAGAAAACCAGCTCATGGGGAGACACACACAAAGATCGAATTTGCCATGTTTGGTGTTGAATACTGTCCTTGGTTTCAAAGCAGTTAAGAGTTTCATTTCTGTTTTTCTTAATAAAATGAATTAAAGTATATATTAAAGTGCAAATGGAAGTATCAGCTACATATAGTGATTATTTCATCAAAATCAACATATTCCATAAGAAAAATCTAATTTTAATAAAACAGTTTTTACCAAAGACAAAATATTTCATCACAAAACAAAACAAAGCAAAAACCAAACCAACCAACCAACCAAACAAAAGAAAACAAAAAAACCTGCAGCAACAAAACTCATACCTATTCTAGTCCACAGAAGATGCAAGAATACAGAAGTTTCCTTCTTTTTTCTCCTTAAGGCAATAATCCTAATGGATAAAATACTCTGATCTTGTTGGGAGAGCATACATGTACACCAGAATTAAATCCTCATGAACAGGAGGTACTCAATAGTAAATAATTTCATAGCTTATTGAAAAGTTAGGACACAAATGTTAACTACTGGAGGAAGGCCCTCAACAGCATAGGGGCATTAAAATAAGAAAAATATTCATAGTAGATATAAAGTTGTTTTCCTACCTGTGTGCAGACAAATTACTGAGGTACAGGGTGTATTTTTCTTCAGCAGACAGTCCATCCATCATCAAGTAAAAAATATGAAAATTACTCTGGTTGAAAGGCTGCACAATGACACGTGACTTCTCCAACATGTATGTATAAATCCTAGCTGATTGAGAAACAAACAAATACATTCATCATTATACTGGTTGCTCTAAAGTTATATATTTTAAACCATTAATTGCAACAGTGAATAATAAACAATGTTTGTTATAAAACAGTCGGAGGTGAGCATAAAAAAAATATTATTATTTACTCTACCATGGTTTTCTATATAAATCACATACAAAGCCTAATTCCACTAAAATAAGTGGAACAAATGTCTTGCCTTACTTACCATCTTACATTATCTTTAAATTTATTCACTTAGTTCTAATGATAATTATGTTGATCTGGACTCTGTTTTACTTCTTTGAGGAACCAGTTGTTGCATTTGGCAAGGCTTTCTGAGAAACAAACTATTAGTCATCTCACTGAAGAGCAGCCATTTGAGCACTGGCGTCTATTCTAAACCCCTTCTCAATGGAAAGAGAACAATGCAGGAGAGATTCAAGGCATCTTGGAAAAACTGCTCTTGGAATCTTTCTCTCTTTCTCTGTTTGTTACCAAGAACACTCAGATTAATAGTTTAGATTAATGACCTAACTTCTAGATGGCTACTTCTAGATGTCTACAAAGAGACACACCTCTGTAGGACTGGTGATCAACAAGCTCACTAACCTGTGCCTGGGGAAACATAAGCATCTCAGAAGGTCTATCATGATAATGGACCAAATGATAAGTCATGTGAATCAGCACGTCTGGGAAGAAGGTGGAAGAGGATGAACCTGACTGATATTTGATTAGAGAAATGCTCATTACAGGATCATACACATCATTCCCACTAAGGTTCTGAAAGAGGCAAAACAGAAGTGAAGGAAATATTGGACCCTCAGACCCATTCACCTGTTTCACCAGATTACAGGCATTTTAAAGGCGTATGTGAAGAGAGAAGAGATTCACTGTTTTGGGCAGATTACTCTTCAGCCCTCCACTGAGTGTACATGACCATGCGGTTCCAGATGCAGCTGGCTAAAGAGAACAAGGGAACATCTAACTGTAGATAAAAGTCAGAGCCCTCCCTGTGAGCAGGGACAGACTTACACTTACCCACTCTCTGCACTTTCTCTCATCATTGCTTACATACTAGCTGTGGAAGCATGTCTCTTCAAACACAACTGAGCACTCCCACCACTAGGATGCAGTACATTCTCTTAAGAGCTTCATGCTTTTCAATCTCTGCAATATGGCAGAGCTTTCACAGGGTCTTAGTGAGCATCCTTACCCTGGGAAAGACTGTTGAGTTTAGGGGGTAAGGTGTATTTCTCAGCTATGGAGGAGTTTTATTTTTGAAACCCTGTAAACAGAGGAGGATATTACACCATAGCTTCCTATAATCTGGATGACAACCAAACTATTTTAAGACTCTTTTCTTTATGAACTGGAAGAAGTTCTTGAACATGCAGTAATAGAAAATACTGATACATGCATCTAGAAGCACAGTAAGTGTGCTCTCCAAACACATATCATTTTTGAGCCAGTCATGGTTTTTCAGAATTTATTTTACTTTTTTGAAGCAAGATGAGATTAAGCATAAAATAGCCCTGAATTTTTTGGTGCAGTCAAAACTGTTGTATTTCTAGCCTTCATGAAGAAGCACAACTTTAGATGTCTGAGAAACCTGAAGCTTGAAGGCAGAGTAGGAGTTCAAAAACTTCTAAAGATGTAGGTAGTTGAAACAGTATTTTCAGAACTGGATTTAGACTCAAATGTATCGCCCACTGCAATGCTAAGCAAAGTTATGCAGGTTAGATCTCAGCACGTGAGAGTGTGTATCAGAAGCATGGCAGAAAACAGAATGTCATGTTTCTGCTGCCATACAGCTGCTAATATCCACAGCAGCTTATTCAGAGCTAAACTGGTTATTGCTATACAATCTGTAACTGGTGATTATATTTTAAATTTCACCGAAGTATCTTCCTAGCTTTCAGAGAGCTCTAAGATTCTGTGTATATTGTTAAACACAGCAAACTTGAAGTTACTTGATGTTGTTTCTATGAGGGAATTCAGCCTGTGAGAATATTGCTGAAGACAGTATACTGTAGAAGAAAACAAAATTGGTGAATCTTGAACATACTGTTTTTGAGAAAGGACTTAGCAGTTAAGTGCTGTCCCTGAAATAAGTATAACTATGCACAGTCTCACAAAGTGCTTCTCTGCACCTCTGGAATGACCAAACCATCCCAGATACATCCCAGTTAAGCAGTACAGAACATCAGTGGTACACTACCCAGGAGCATCTTCCACCATTTTATAGGCATAGCCTTACATATGTGCTAGTAACAAAAAACATGCCTGGGATTCTAGCTACATAAAATATGATAGGACTGACAGAGAAGAGTTATATGGCTGACTTGCTGAACCAGGGAGATGTGATCTGGCCCATTTAGTCACCCTACAAAAAGCAGAAGTGAACTCCTGCTACTGCGGAATCTGTATTAAGAGAAATTGTGTATCAGACATCCAGCCCTCTGTTGCTACACTCCAGGGGAAAAAAAAAAAAAAAAAAAAGAACTGTACTGGAAGTAAAAGGGCACGCTTGGGAAATCATTAAGCTGGTAGCAGGATATGTTTCTGGCTCCAGTAACTTTGCAGCACACCAAAAATTGAAGCAATGCAATCTTAACGTATCATGGCAGGACTGGTCCAGACAACACATGTTCGTCAGCATCAATCATTACCTGGCTGCCATCACTACAGGGTAAAACAGAACAGATGAACCTGAAGGATGATTTCCATTTTTTATTGTGCTTCTAACTTATTTCTCAGTAAAACTAACCCTACCATCAATTAATTTGAAAAGAGGCAATTATTAATATATAATTACCATTTTTTGTGTGCAATGATCTTCACTAAGGCTTTCATTAACTATCACTCAGGTGGTTTTAACATTCATTGATTAATAAAAGCAAGGAAAATGTTATTGAAGGTCATCTATTTAATTAATACATTTAACTTTAATAATGGACAACACCACTTATTTAGATGACACAAATTAATTCAGCCCTTTTCAGGTACTTCAAAGTCACCCACTTTAATAAGGCAAAGTAAGTTCACCTCAGCACCTCCAGCAATGGGAAGAGCTTTTAAGAAAAGTCAAGCTTCTGACCAGCAAGAATCAAACACAGCACTAACTTAATAGTGCTGAAGTAACTCATAACAAAAAGTGAAATTATATGTTTGTAAATCTATGTGTGAAAGGGAAAAATAATGGTGTTCCAGAGCAAAGTCTGACATTTCTTGTGCAATGCTAATGGCGGCACAAGGAAATTTCTGCTTCCTTTAACAGATGACTCGATCTACTGAGCAGCTACAAAGTCAGCAAGTGGACTCTCTATTGAAGTGTGGTCAAGTGAAATCTTTCTTCCAGCAACGCATGCTATCCTAAATACAGATATTGCTAAAGACAAAATAGCATTTGAAAGTTCAGATCTGAAACACAGTACAAGACCTCATCAGAGAGCTCAGCCAGCTGCAGTCTTATACCAAAAAAATAATGTCTGAAAATTTTTAATTGATAAGAACATTGAAAAACACAGACATGCATTCTGCTTCTTTTTTTACAAATCAAAGCAGATCCTGCAGTTTCAGTGCAATTTAAGAAAAAAAAAAAAAAGGCTTTTATTTTTTTTTTCAAAAACCGAAGACTGAGAAAAACAAGGCCAAAGCAAGACAGGAAAATCTGGAAAGTAAATTTGTCAGGCTTGATTTTCTCTTCTTAACCTTCTTTTTTAGTAATTTGAGGAAATTGACAGAAGCCTTACATTTCATCTCAGGAATTATGTCAATTCACCTGAAAGACCATTTGCTCTCTCCCTTTCCAAATGAAAATAAAATGAAATAATTTTCATCCTGGAAATAAATAAATAAATAAAGTGGTTTACTACCATGCAGTGGGTGTGAATCATTGTCTATGAATGATTATTATTTTTTGGCAGAAGATCAGTCTTTGAGTTCTGTTAAGTATGAATTTATTTTAGAAACTTAATTAAATCACTGGCCCGTAGTTTATTCTATATTTGTTCTCATGTAAGACTTTTTACTAGTTCCCACTACCTTATCTTAGCCAGTCACAGAGAACAAGGAATTAAACTGGGTTATACCTTCTCCGCTTGTTTGATTGGACTAATGCAATGAAAGGTACCTGACCACAAAGCCACTTGTCACAGAAAATTTGAACCCAACATCGCAACACATAGAATCAGAAACAAGAGTCAGAGAAGGCACATAAAACCTCTACAGATATTTGTACTGGCTTTGAGTAGAACCACACTCAAGAGCTCTATCCTTGTTTTCAAAACTTTGTGGCCAAGATCCAGTTGATCAGAAAGACCAAATCAAGCCTGTAGATTAAAACTGTCGTCAAAACATTTCTGTTGTTCTTTGGAATAATAGTTTTTCTACTATTGATTAGACCCTCTCCTATAAGAATAAACATGACAAACGTCAGAGCATGTCCAGGGTCTAAGCATAAAAGAATTTCAACATAAACAAAAAACTGTCACAAATTTTACCAATATCCACTCAAAATGCAAGGAATGCTACCATGAGTTTGCCCTTTCTAATAAAAATGTACATGTGTATTTTGTATGCCCCTTCTTCAGTAAATTTTTCTGGATCTCCACCCTTAAGATCTCTCTGTTGAGGAGTTTAAACAACCTAAACCCTCTGACGGAGGCAGTTTAGTGTCACTTGGGTTTCTGTTTACAAACCAAACATATTTAGCCCAGTTCACCTCAATGAGTTATAAAGTTGTATCTCAGCAGAATCAGGAGCTCTGTGTATTTACATTTTTCATTCATGTTTAAACAGTGCAAGACAGTAAACACCACTGCAAATGATGTTGCAAACAGTTACAGAGTTACTGGGCCAGCCAAAGACAACATACCTGATTCTTTTTTCATGAGGTGTAAATCTGGGACAATTTCAGTTGAGAATTATGCTTAGCAGTGGCCTAGAAAAGGCAACATCTATGATGCAAATCAAACAAGCATGAACAACTGCAATTTGTAAAAATATAAACTCCACTTTTACTGCTGTATTTGGGCTTCTCACTCTTCATTGTAAATTATGGAAATTTTGGCTATTTTAGATTTTTGTAAGAGGAATTGATTCAGTTCCTAAATATCAGGGGAATAGTAGGGCAGAGAAGTAATTTGCTTATATTTGTTAACAACCTTGACTAACCCTAGATTTTCTCACTTAATGCCTATGCTTTGAAAGTGATAAAAACACAGCATTAGTATACCAGAAAACTGACATGAGAGCCTGGTTAACTATTCCACATTTATACCATGCACAGACAAAGGCTGTGAATTAAACTGGCAAGTCTGGGTAAAGCTGTTTGGAAAATCAAGTCCCTGCAATCTCAACAAGGCACCCCGAAAGTGTGGGAACACATGGTCTTGAGGCCATGTGTTCGGCATTCCTCATATGAGGAACTGAATGACACAATCTTAGGTCAGAAGTACTGTGAAAATGAAGTCATTTGTGTTTCTGAAATGCTCATAAAGGGAAAAATGTTGATGAACAACATAGAAAATCCAGAGGAAAAACTAGCATTCTGTTTTCAGAGCAGAATAAAATGGCACACATGAATCAATGAAGGGAAAACAAACTATTTAGTAGCAGATCACTGAAGAAATATATCTGCACTAAATGAAGCTGGGAAAAAGAACAGCATTAACTTCAAATTTGTATGCACATGGCAACACAAGAGTATCTCAGACCACCTCAATTTGGACATTACCTAATATTTATATGCTTAAATTTGCAAAATTAGAATCACTTGACTCTGTGTATGTAACAGAAAGATAAAAAGTGTGCATGCAATGCGATTGTGAAAACTAAATATACTCAAAATAAATAATACAAAGGATTTATAAAATCTTAATGTTAAGGATTGAACTTCAGTTTCACAAGCCCAATCAGACGCTATTTAGTCCATCCTAATGTTTACTTCATTTGCTTTATATTCCTCTCACAACAACACATAAATGAAACAAAAAAAGCACACTTCTTAGTTTTACATTTTCTTTACAAATATCCGGTATTTATTGTAAAACAAACTAGAAAAAAAGTCATTGTAGTTTCCCACAGTGACATTTTCATGGAAGAAACTACTGTATTTGCTAAGGTACACTGAACTCACAAGAAAATGAACTGTAATTCCCACTATGAAATATATTGCAATGAATGTTTCCAGAAAACTCTTCTGAAAGCATAAACACATTCAAAATGACAAAGCTAGTCAATTTAACAAATGTTTATCCAATAAGATCTAATTTACTTAGATAAAAGTGTGTCTCACTCCTTTTCCATCCAGGAAGATCAGTGCAAGTATGAAACCGTGTACAGTTTCTGCACAAACCTTTCCCTTTAGCACATAGTGACTTTATGATGACCTATGCAGACCAGAAATGAAACCTCACCTTGACTATCTCCAAAGATCAGAGTTTCAGAATGAAACTGACTGAAGTTTTGCCCAATACACTTTTTTTTTTTTCTTTTTTCCCACTAATGAATACTTACTGGGAATTACCATGCTTACTCTGAAAGCAGGCACAAATTCCACACTATCTTAGCTCTAATAAGAATAAACATCAGTATGATTCCCAGTTTCTTTAGAAGAGGCTCAAAGCTGTAATAAATTACTTCTAATGTCAGTATTACAGAATATATTTGTATTTTGTTTACCCTGAACAGATGTTTATTCCTTATTCAAAGCAAACTTAAAATACCTGATATTAGACACAAATGTAAAAGTATTTTAGCTACTTTTATTTCAGAGAAAAGTGATGCACAGCTGTCACAGTTTGTTAATTTTGGGCATAAAGGGAAACATGATTTACTGGAAAAGCTAACAGGAATTGATGGTGTTAACAGTTTTCCTTGTCTTTCTCTGCCACCTCGTGGCTGCAGAGAATGGGGCTCTTCCTCTTAATACTGCACACTACCCTTGACATGCTATAAATATGTTCTTCTGACAATCCCCAAAATACCCTTGACTCTTTCACACACTTTAAGGCCATTGATGCATAGTATGTGTATTATGGCATGCTGGGATCCTTGATCTAGTAGTATGTGGGTGATATCAAAATAAACACATTAAATGATACTTACCTGCAATTAATGTTTTTTTCTTCTCACAAAACTGTAGCTCAAAATATTTTATAAAACAGCTGGAAAAATCATTCAAGGGTGTTTTGGCATGTCCAAAGGCCTCTAGGATACAGTTTACCTGCAAAACAATGGCAATGACAGGTAATAAACAGGAAGATATTTCAATAAACATCAGTGGTTGGCTTATGATAATAACTGGGAGGAAAAAACAAAATAGACTATTTTTCAGCTTGGAATTTAATAAATTCTGTGAAAAAAAAATGTTTTCTACATAAAAATGCAAGTGAGATAGCTAAAAAAAAACCACCACCCCCACCCCCACCCCCCCCCAAAAAAAAAAACCACAAAAAAAACAAAAAAAAAAAGGGGGGTGGGGAAAAAAAAAAGGGAAGTGGCAAGTGAAGGGAAAGGAAAAGGGAACAAAGGG
>JANHFX010004781.1:32006-60170 GCA_027560015.1 Chloroceryle amazona | reverse complement strand
GAGGTGCTGCTGCCAGCTGGGCTGGGGCTTGGCAGCTTCCCAGCGAGTGCCCTGCTGTGCTGGCCCGCGCAGCCCGGCAGCCGTGTGCGGCGGTTGGCAGAGCTGGGGAAGGGCTTGGGCACGCCGTGGTGCCCCGGCTGCTGTGCTTGGACAGTCGTGTAGAGTCGTGGCTGTTGCCAGGAGACTCATTTTGGTTATGGAGCAGCGTCGGTCTGCACGGCACCTTTCTCAGTGTTTGTTGATTGGAGGCAATTACTGTAAAATACTTGATTTATAATGAGGCATACTTAATAAGCTTCAAACTAAAATAAATACTTATGAATTACCTGCTGGAGTCTGGCTGCTTATTTTGCTGAGTTGTTATTTTCCATCTGCAGGCTCTGCTCTGCCCTGGAGTCTCCTACTTGCTCGAGGTGAAGGCAGCTGTACTGGGGTCTTGGCTGGTGGAAGTGCTGGGCTAAAAGAGGAAGGGGCAGAATCCATTTCTTCTCCATTTTGTTCATCCTGGGGATAGAGGTCTCCAGAGGTTTTCCAGGCAGCTCGTTGACTCAAGGTGGGCTGCTTGCCTGCCCTACTGCTGTAACACAGCATTTCAAGTGTGCTCAGAATGGTTGCACGGAGCACACACGGTGTGTAGCTACCACACCATCAGGGGGCTGGTCTGGCTTTGGTGGTGGTGTAGGGAAGTGGTGGAGGAGAAATAATAATGCTTTTGGTTAAGTTTGGATGAGCCAATACGTTTAAAGAAAACAAGAGAAATGGCAAATTGCTACTTTGATGGATCTCTGCTCTGCAAGAATATGACAATGCATTTAGAGTATTTCTGAAATGATTAGAATAAGGGTGTGCTCAGCCTTCCCCAGAAATCAGGCACTGGTGGCAAAAGGATGACTAACATTCTGCTGCTGTGTCACCAAGTGGCATTTCTCTTAACACCCCACTAGAGTCAACACTATTTGGCCGCTTTGATTCACAGCAGTTTGTTTTTATACAGGAAGAGTCTGTGGTGCTTGTCAAAATGAGAAAGTGACCATCAGCTTGGTATTCCTGTCACTGGAGCCTCCTGGAGCCAGCGCTCAGCCCAGCTGAAGCCGAAGGAGAAGCACAGCCTGATCAGGTACTGAGCCAGGAATGGGACAAGCTGTCTGATGCTGAGGTGAAGTGAAGTTGTGGGTGATCGTTAGTTACAAAAAGAGAGCTCTATTTCTTAAAAAGTCTTGTTAACGTATGTGAAATGATGGTGGCCCAGTAATGACAACCACATCACCCGTGGGCCTGGCATGGTATCACGTTATATATACTTCAGTTCTATAACATCTATGAGCTAAACAAATAAATTGATTTACACATCTACTGCACAGTACAGCTAAGGATGTATTTGCCAGTACCTGTATCCAGGCTCTGTATAAGTTGGAATGAATGGGTCTGGAATGCTTTTAACAAAATGTTGGAAGCAATTTGATGTCATGAGGGAAGAGTTTTTTGTCAGCTTTATTCCCTGTTCTAACAGGGAGGTATCAGTACCAGCTTTCAAGGAGCACAATGTTGTGTGGCAACTGCAGTGCACAGAAAGGTAGCAGACTGATGGGTTCTAAGACAAACCCAACTCTCAGCTTGCTATCCGTGTCTCTATTTGCTGAGTGTCCCATAACCATTCCTGGAAACTGGTATTTATACTTGAGTTCTCATCTTTCAGGTTGCCATGCTTAAGAAGACTTAGGTTCATCTTGTATGAAGACAGAAGTTCAAGGTTTTTGTTTATTACGCTCAATTTTATTTTCTTACATAACTGTACTTTCAGTTTATGTGGAACTCCTGTTCCGAGGACTATGTTCTAAAAAGACTTTCCATATTTTTATGCACCTTTAGAGATTCCTTAAGAACAGGGCTACTACTTATGCGTGCTTGTACAATACTTGGGATGCTGGTGGCCTATAATTCACTTCTAGAGGGAAGCAGCCTTTGAAGAGGCACAGTGTTTTTCACCTCCAGTGATGCTTTCTCTCCAGAACTACCAGCATCTGTCCCTTAGATAGTCTGAATTTATTAGTCACTTTTTTGTTTTATTTATTTACTTGCTGACCTGGGCAGAAATATTGAGGATTTATTTAGATGATCTCTTAAGAAAATTATTCCTAATGTTTTAGGGGTAATTTCCAGCCCTATCTGATTATAGCTTTCCTTGTGTGGTGAATCACAGAAATAGAATCATAGAAGTGTCTGGGTTGGAAGGGATCTCCAGAGGTCACCTAGTCTACTCCCCCTGCTGAGAGCAGGGACATCTTCAACTAGTTAAAAAAGGGAAGTTCTTTTCTAGGGTGCATTGGGAATCCTTCACTTTTTATTTTGTCTTGGGAAATAATCAGCATTTAGTTGATTCAACAACCAGCTTCCTGCTTCCCAAGGAAGAGATAGTGGCTCATTTGCCTCCAAACATCCCTCCTGTGGAGAGGCTTTGTTGGGGAGTTAGGGGAAAGCTAGCAGCTACTAGCAAAACAGCTGCATGGCAGGATGAAGAGGGATTATTCAAGCATTACTAGGAAATTCATGGCTGTGTGCAAGACCTTATGTACTCCACAGACAAGCTGACCTAAATTCTGCAGACAGGCCTTGCTGATTTCTGCGATGATGTGACATGGCAGGCTGGATAACCTGCAGCAGATCTGGGGTTAAAAAGAAAGAAGGTGACAGGGGAGATTTATATTTGAGTAGAAACACGGGGCAGTCTATAACTCTACTGAATCTGTCTTAAACTTTTTCTACTTTATACTTCACTATTCTTGAGTGCTTTTCAGCTAGTCAGGGTGAGGCTGTATTATAAGGATGCTCATTAGGAAGAGTGGAGAGGTTGTTTGCTCCTGGATGGGGTAATACATAGGTGGGTTTACTCATAAGAGGCTTTTACAGATAGCTTGGAGTTGTGAGATAGGTTTTTGCAAAGAAATGGTGATACAACAATGTTAGGGGTTGGAAGGGACCTCTGGAGATCATCTAATCCAACAGCCCTGCCAAAGTAGGGTCACCTAGAGCAGGTTGCGTAGGATCGTGTGCAGGTGGCTTTGGAAAGTCTCCAGAGAAGGAGACTCCACAACCTCTTTGGGCAGCCTGTTCACAGAATGTTAAAGGTTGGAAGGGACCTCGAAAGATCATCTAGTCCAACCCCCCTGCCAGAGCAGGGCCACCTAGAGCAGGTCACACTGGAATGCATCCAGGTGGGTTTTAAATGTGTCCAGAGGAGGAGACTCCACAACCTCTCTGGGCAGCCTGTTCCAGTCTCTGTCACCCTCACTGTGAACAAGTTTTTCCTTAAATTTCTTTGGAATCTCCTATGCTCCAGTTTGCACCCATTGCCCCTTGTCCTGTCATTGGACATCACTGAGAAGAGCCTGGCTCCATCCTCCTGACACCCTCTTGACACCCACCCTTCAGCTATTTATAAGCATTGATAAGATCCCCTCTCAGTCTTCTCTACTGTGTTAGATATGAATCTTCTCAGTCATCTTGGGAGAGGAACAGGATTAATATCTACTTGACATAAATGGAATGGCTCGCGCTTACGTTGTCAGGCAGCCTGGTTGTTTCTCAGGTTTTTGTTACAGGCAAAACATGACACAGAATTCCAAAAAGAAAAGTGAAATGCCGTGACTGTCAAAGTGAAGTTGGTCAGTCTGACCTGTGTGCAGAATTTTGCTGCTGTTCCTTTTTTGTAGTAGGATTGTGACTTTGCAGTTTAGTTTCTGCTGTCTCAAAGCCAGTGTGATGACAGGTACTGCTTCCCCCAGTTTTCCGTAGACTAATGCAGTGCTCTCCTTTGCCTTCACTCCTCCCGTGTGTACGCTTCCCATACCTGGTGTCACTGCTTCCTCCTGAGCTGCCCCTGTGGCTACCTGCTTAAACCAGCTCCTATGAAAGGAACAGTTTGTGCAGGCAGAAAAATTTCTCAGCCACTAGAAGAGCTTTTGCAATAAGGTTTTTGCTGGGGTAGTTGGGAAGCAAGGAAAAAAAAAAACCAAACAACAAAGCCAACCCAGTCTTGGCAGATACAGCTAAATCAGCAAAATGCTAAAGTGTGGCTAGGGGCTTTCTGTGCAAGTGTTCTGGTTACTCTGATGGAGTGTGTGTGTGTATATATAATATATTTGTGCCTGGAAACCTCTTTCATGGGAGCCTAAGTCAATATGACATCTATATCTACACCTAAGGAAAAATTTACTGCTGCCTTGAGACAGCTCTGGCAATAACATTGTTATGAGCAAAATACAGTTTAGCACTTTTGGGGGAACTGAAATTAATTTATTTGTCAATTAATGAGCTTCTAATTACTGCTCCCAGTATTGAAACACAAACATACGCGGGGGAAACAGCCCTCGGTTTCCAAACTGCTTGCTGTACCTGGTCCCAGCAGGGAGGGGATGGGGCTGGCACGTGGTGCTTCCTCTGCTGGTCACAGAATGGAGGAACCCAAGGAAGGGTGGATTTGCTTGGTTATTTTCTTTTATTTCTTTTGTCTTGCTTTACTGGCATTTTGGCACGTAGCTCCTTTGTGCGGTGTAAGACAGTGTTTGTTCTCCAGAGGCAGGCAAATCTGGTGGATTTACTTGCTGTGCATCAGCTCCCTGAAGTTAATTACAAAAAAAATGTGTTGCTACCAGACTTAGGAAGTGACCTGTCAGCTTGCTCTGCTCTGTTCATGGAGTGAGTGCCAGACATAGCTTGTGATGATGGTGCGTTGTATGTCATGTGTTTGAGCTGTGTGAGCTTGTGGCACAGGCAGCGTGGGGAGACCAGAAGTCAATCACTTATAAGAGTAAAATTGTTTTTTGACATTTTTTATTTTTTTTTAACAATGACTACCAAAGGGCAGACAAAAGATGGATATCCTGAAGAGCTGTGTGTTTCAAAGCCTCCCCCAGCCTCTGGAAGAGGGTATGCTGGTCCCATACCTATTGCAAATAGTCTTTCCTGGATGTTTGCCTGCAGATTGACTTCTAACTTCATACTGAAGTATGCTATGTTGTAGGGGCTCCCTGCAGGGCTGCCTGCTTAGGTATCAAGTTATATCAATGTTGGTCTTGGCTGTGGCTGGCATGGTGTTGGCAGGCATGGCTGAGGGAGGCAGGCAGGGCTGCCCTGTGCTGGTCACAGCCAGTTCCAGACAGCTCTCCAGCCAACACAAGGGGCCTGCTGTTTGCCTGAGGGGAACCTGAAGATCCTGCAGGGACAATGACTGGGGAGCTGCAGGGAAGCTCTGCAGGATATTGGATGAGTGTTTGCGAAGGCAGAGGTTGGGTGGTGGTGGAGCAAGGAGGAATCGGAAGGGACAACAGCATGGAGCAAAAAGCTTGGCTAAGTTATGGGAATGGATTGGCTCACTTCACTGGATTATGCTGTCCTGCTATATGTATTTAAACTGAGACAATCTGGGATAACTGGCTGTCAGCTTGGTAAAATAATCAGGTAGCCAAGAACTGCATCATCTTGTTAAGCATCCTTTCAGATTTATGGCATATTTGTCAGTCTGTAATGCAGTTAATTTAAAATATGCAAGTTTGCTTTTTAGTGCTGTGTAGTTTCTCTCCCTGCATTTCATGTGAACTTGGGTTTGTTTCGGTTTTGCACCCCTGCTCTGTCTCAACCAGGGTTAATTCTGAAGGCAAAAAGCAGGACACCCTTTCTTTCACTAAAAGGGTAGGTCTGCATTGTAGGGGATGGGAAAATGAGAATTGGAGTTCCCATCCATAAACATTTACCAAAGCTTGTTTCAAACAGCCACTTCTGTCTTTGTTATAATAGCTGGAGCTATGCCAACCTGAAAAGCCCCAAACCTGCTTTGCTTTGACATTTAGCTAGATCCCTATATGTAATATCCTAATGAGGGGTAGAGTTACTTCTGTTTTCCTTGTATGTTGGGTAGCACTTAAATACATCATAAGTAGAACTGGAGTTTGCCTTTTTTTTTTTGCAGTGTCACTGAGTTTCTTTTGCTTGCGTAGGTTGCTCACATAACTGTGTTAGTGGGCAGACAAAAACATTGGAAATAGAAAAATATGATGAGGCAAGGGCTGTCAAGTATTATGCATATATTCCGTACCTTGTGTGCTGAGGCCCTGACCTACTTGGGGCCCCTAGATACTTCTGCAATATAAGTGTTTAGCAATGATAAACTGCACTGTCTGGCAGAGGGATTCAGCGTGCAAGAACAACACCTGAAAAAACAACCTTTAATCCTTTCCCTGAAACGACCCAGTTTCAAGGTTTCTGTTCTTTTGGGAGGAAGGAGTTGGACCGAGTGCTTCCATTCATTGTATGCTGGCATGATATTCGGTAGCCAGCACCTTGTTTTAATACTTGTCAGCAAAGTAGTATTGATAGAGCTGATTTATTTGACCTTGCTTGGTTTGGGTTTTTTTCCTGCCTGTGTGCTGCAGTAATTTTTTGAGTTTGTTGTTTTTTTGATTGTTTTTTTTTTTCCCCAAAAAATAATCAATATACCAGGAAAATCCCCAGTCACCAATAACACCTGAAGACAACAAAAAAGAACAGAAGACCAAAAAGCCCCCAGATAGTCCCTAAACAACAAAATGAGCCATAGTGTGGTCAAGGAGAGTGCTGCTTGCATCCAAGGGCACTTGCTAAGGGGAAGATGTGTTATGCAAACCTGACAGCTATCTTTGATTGTTGAATGAGGACAAATGTAGCTGAGTTCCCCAAATAAATGCTTGGAGTAGCCATGTTATTTAGTGTTCCATATAATATTAAATGGCTGAGTTTCACAACTTGTCATAAAAGCCCTTGGGGCATATTCTTGGCTTTCTGGATAGTCACAGGTGATGGGACTAGGCAGGCTAAGGGGTTGTGGCATTTTAGAAAGAGATTCTCTTAAAAATAACTTGGTGACCTTTTAGAGTTGGAGGTATCCCCATGATAAGCTGCTTCTGATTGATCTGAGGCCAGGGTTATGAGTGTTTGTTCCATATTAAATGCACCAAAAGTGGATAGATGTGTATAGGGTTAAAAGGCTGTGTGGATCAGAACTGGTTGAAGATGTTTTGTGAAGTTCGAATGGGTTAAACAATATTACTGATGCTTCTTGACACCTTTTTTGGAATATCATCTACCATATTAAAAGTGTATTTAAGGGGTGGACTTGTTTTCATTCTGTACAACCGGAGGGCACATAAGGAATGTGTGTCTTGTTTTCAGACTAGTCACAGACCAGTTCTCAGGAGCTGACTCACTGTTATTTTGTAAGCAGTTTGCCTGCCTTTTATGCGGTTGTGCATTTTTCTGTTCCCTAGTCCATGGTAATTTAGATCTTAAGTGAGCTGGTGTCAAGAAGCCTGCTTCCTACAGTAGTATCTTATCCCTGTGTACGTGATGCATACTCAGCCTCATTTAATACTAGCAAACGTAATTTTTGATTGTTTAATACCTTTCTGGTTGGGTCTTCATTAAATTATTGTACAAAAGTAGCTTTCCTGCAGTTAACACAATCATTAATAAATTATTATTATTAATTTAGGGGGTATTGTATTTAGTCTGTTACTGTCTCGCTTGTATGGGCTTGTTTTCAAATTTTCCTACACAGTATTTGAGCCTTTCCTGAGTTTCAGATTAATTGACTTGTTCTACTTGCATTTTAACTGAGCATTGCTCTTGGGATGCCATGGTTGGGTGGGACTGGGAAGAATGAGCCACTGGGAGGAATGAGAGGGAAGGCTACAGCTCTGTACAACTTAAGCATTTAAATTACAATTTCCAGTATGTAGTGTGAAAGTTACAATTTCCAGTATGCAGCACACCTTGAATTACCACACTGGATTCCACTATTGACTTTCAAAATCACTTAACCTTTCACACCTTAGTAACACTTGGATTCGTGGCAGGTCAGGTATTTTTGTGTGATTGATAGTAACTTTTTATTACTTCCTTTTACTTGGATCAAGTCGTTATTTTTTATTAACTGGCAGCTAAGGAGGAGGTAAGGTGCCAGAAATCTTCAGCACTGTCATTATTTATACTTTTAGTTAAAAAGCTTTTTGAAAAAAAACCAACTCAACATATTTCACCCCAATATGTAAATCAAACTCTTTCAAGAGGTCTGCTACCTGTCTCTATTTTTTATATAGCTCTGCTAGGTTGAAGTTGGAAGGTTTGATTGTTTTAACTGATGTTTTTGCAAAACTTGTATAGCTGGAAACCTGACAAGAGTCATGTGAACTTCATGTTACTTCTGCATGATTAAAATCAAGGGCAGCAGTGTGGGCTGCCACTAGAAATATTCCCAGGAAAAGCATCCAGGAGAGACTAGGGGAGAGATAACCCAGCAGAGACTTCTTTTTCCTGTTCCTCCTTTTCCACTCTAACTCCAAGGCTGAACATAGTGAAAGGGAAAAATGGGTGGAGTGATAGTAGCCTGGATGGATAGTTTCCTGATAGCAGGGAGGCTGTGGAGAGGGGAGAAACAATAGGAAGCTTTTCGTTTCCTGGGTGGAGTTTCACAGTTGACACTGGTAAGTGGGAGCCTGATGCAAAGGCATTGGGCTGATAGACAAGCAGCACCTTCCCTGGGAGCTGCTGGACTTCAGCCTGGGTGTTCCTGCAGGAAACTCCACCCTCTCCTTCTATCTCTGGCTGGTACGTTTTCTAAGCCTTGATGGCATCGTCTTGTTACTGCTGGCAAAAAGTTGCATGTGTAGGAGATATGCAAATGTGTTGTAATGCTCTGATATAATTTTAGTGCAGGAAAAGAGCAAGCGCTGTACATAGGTACCACCAACTGAGCTCCAGTCTTGCAGCTTAGTTTATTTAATAGAGCTGTTAACTGGGAAAAGAGGTATATATGGATATGGGGTATAAGATCAAGTTCTTATTTTTCTGAGCTTAAAAAGCAGCTCCTGTCGAGCCACACTTCCATAAAACTAAATTCCTTTACACACAGTAGGAGCTGTCTGAATGAGTGTAAAAGAATTTGATCATTCAGTGGTGTGATTATTGATGATTTCTGACGATGTGAATTCTCTCACTGCTTGCAGTGAATACCATTATTGGAATAATACTGGCTTTGCTATGGATAACTGAGGTGGACTTTATCTTCTCTTGTTTCTCTCAGTGCAAAAATTCCAAATACTGTTTTGCCTTATGGGAATTTTTGTGTGTGATTTTTATTTTTTTATATTTGTTTTTTTCCTTTTGGGTTGAATGAGAACATGAGCTTGTTGTGGGAGAGAGGAATGAATCTCCTAAAATCCTTTCTCATATGTGGGGTTAAAGATTGCACTCGGGAGGGTGATGTTCCAGTGGAATTGCAGTCTTCTCATAACAATTTAGACTTCAGTTAAGAAAGTGGATGAGTCATTGCAGGGGTTTGATGTCTGAAAAGCTTGATTAATAATTAATTTTGAACCAAGAAGCCCTTTCCTCTGCGTCCCAGCTTTCAGCCATTCAAAAGATCATCAGATTCCCACATCCAGTTTAGCATTTGAGTACTACGGATGTGTTTGTTTTGATGGCTTTCCCTGAACTGCAATTGTTGCTTTTTCTTTGCTTTGGCTTACGTGTTATTTATAGAGAAATAAATGTCAAATTTGGTTGAAGCGTTCTGATGAGGTTACAGTGCTTTGAAAGAGCCAGATGTTCCCATTGTTTTGCCGTGAGTGGTAGGGTTAATTATACTTGCTCCATAACCTTTTTGCATTGCACTGCTGTACTGCGTGCCTTGTGGGTGAAGGTATTCCAGTTTTTCAGTGGCTGTGTGCTCTCGCATACAAGGTTCATTTTCTTTTCCTCAATAGGCATTTGTTAGTCAAAGCCTTGTATTTCTACAGGTTTGTGTTTGAGTTGGGTGTCTTAACAGGAAATCTGAGGTCTGTGGTCCCTTTTTGCCTTTGTGCTGGGATAGGGGTAAAAGTGGAGAATGCTGCAGCCTGCAGTGTGACCCTGAAGGGATGACTCTAACTGAATTCAAAGGGCTAGTTTTAATTACCATAAAGAAAAGCTTCTCAAATAGAGGTCTAACTACAGTAGGCCAAAGACAGGGGTTCAATCAAAACCAATTCATGGAAGGTGCGGAAGCTTCAGCAAGCTCTTGAAATCCTCTAAGATGTAAATGCCCCCCGAGTGCTCCTGTCTGGGGCAGTTCTTTGGTACAAGGCAGGTCTTGTGGCTCGGATGCTAGAAGAGGTAATAAACTGGCTTTTGTCTTTTTATTAATTGAAGTCATGCTACGTGCAGTCCTGGGCATTTTTGATACCAAATGTGAGTGTTGAATACACAGTGAACATACATCAAGGCATTTGTTTGCTGACAGTGTACAAAAAGCCCCTCTCCAACCTTTCTTTCATGTTTGTTTATTTATAAGTGTGAAAGGTGAATGAAAACATGTAATAACTTTAACTTGAGCTGTCACTATCATTCATAATTTAAATGTGAAGTACTTCACATTTTCGGTTCGGTGGTCCCTTTAGTCATTAAATCCTGAATCATGGCTCAGCTACAGTCTTCTGATCAGGCCCTGGTAAAAAAGAGACGGCTGTCAGCTATTTGGCACTGAGATGTGACTACAACCTTCTGGTGTTGGTGCTTGTGACATGGCAATTTGTCAGATATGGAGGGTGCAGCAGCTGAACCTTGCAATTCTCAAGGCCTGAGTCTGCGAGGAGTTGTCTGAACTTTCCAGCTTGCAGATAGCAATGCACTTCAGCCTACTTTAACCCTGAACTTTCATTTACCTCGGTCAGAAGTTAAGATTTCGTTGCACTGCTGTATAAATTCTTTATAACATTTATTGTGTGGTGCAGCATTACCATGAGTAGGTTTTTTAGAGTGGAAAGAGTGTGCAGGACTGCTTTGCAAGGGTAGCATTAAGCTCTAGTTAGCTTTGAAAAAAGAGGGTTGGTTGACCTTTGTAATAAAACAACCCTGGACAAAATATGGAAGGGGAAGGTTGTGTGGGAGTTGTTTTTGTTTGATGGCTTGGGCTTTGTTGTGGGTTTTTTGTGGGTTTTTTGTGTGTGTGGGGGGGTGTTTTTCTTTTTTTGTATTCTTTTTCCTTTAGTTTGTGTTAAAAGGATTGGAAGCGGGAAATGTGGGGATGAAGAAATTTTAGCTGCAGGGAGAGATATGGCATTTTATCAATAAAACTAGACCTCTTTCGATGCTTGTTCTACTGTCGTAAAAATCTCTGTGGGTAAAGATCATGTGCAGGATTGATTTGGGTGTTCACCTGCTGGGTTGTAGAGAGAGGAGGGCAGGAAAGCAGTTTGCTTTTGAGGGGTGCTAAGCACAAGTGCATGATTTTGTAGCTTCAAGTAAATAATACTTGCTCTGGTGGCAGTATAGGCAGTGGAATATGACAAGATGTGGGAGAGGAGAAGGACACGTGTGAGTAGGGTGATGCTTGGCATTGTGGAAGGAAGAAGCAGGGTCTGGAATTTGGAGTCTGACATTTTTGAATGTGTGAAGTAAGCCAAAGGAAGCTAGTGGGTGTTGGGACATGACTGGTTTGCTCTAGTTTGTAGAGTAGGTGTGGATAGAAGAAAACACTGGGCTCTGTTTTAATCTAAAAGACAAAAAATTGTGCAACTGGTCGGAAGGAAATGTCCCAGGGCAGCCTGGCCTGCTCTAGGTCCTGGTGTTTGAGCTTGGCAGTGCAGCTGTATTTGGTTCAGAACTCTAGAGCTGCTTCACTCTAGATTCCTGCCATTGGCAATCTCCTGATGCAGAGAAGACTCTAAACAGAAGTGTTGCCGTTACTGTTTCTTTTCCCGTGGAATCACTGCAGAAGCCCTGGATGGATGAGGTTGGTGTCAGAGATGACCTGTGTTTCCTCCAGACCTGTCTGCAGAGAGAGGTTTGTGTGTTGAGCGGTGGTGCTGCCTGGGGATTCTGTGGCTCAGTGGGTGGAGCTGGCTCTTGAAACTTGCCCCAAGGAGCAGGGCTCACCTGGTGTAGGCTTGATCCAGAGCAGCCTTGAGAGCAGGAGTTCACGTACACAGTATATGTGGCTAGGCAATGCTTTTGCATTAAACTTCAGGAAGTTCTGTTCCAGTGCATCTCCTGCTAATTATTTACCTGCGGAATAAGTGAGAAGTGAGACTGTGGGGTTTGTTTTTCTTTTCTTTTTTTAAGCTGACCTGGAAATAGTTCCTAGAGCTTTCCAGGCTTGGCCACAAGAACACTACTTGTCATTTGGTGTCACATCAACTGAGAAATCCTCAGACTGTAGCCTGCTTCTTTTTTCTGACATTTGCCTTCATCCTGGTCTTGTCACAATTCTTCCATCATTCAGACAGACTTCTCCTGGATGTTTGGGTAAAGGGGGGTAACAAAGCCTGTGCAATATTGCCATCTGTGAAAACTAATACTCTCTAATAATCTTCCAGCTTTTCTAATGGGATCACTTTTCCCATGTACATTTGCATTAATAACAGTTGGCTTCGAGTTAATAAATACAGTGCCCTGTGAAAATAATGGGTTATTAGAATTGGATGGGTTCCTATAGTGCCCTTAATGCTGCAGCTTTCACTAGCTGGCTGTGCCTTTGCGTGTGTGCACAGCAGAGTTGTTTACATGTTAGGAATATGCTAGAGGCAAGGAGAAAGGAACAGCTTTAATGTGATGCAGCTTAGATGCTCTGTGGGGGAGGCCTCAGAATTGTTCATAACAGGATCAAATGTCAATCAATGTTTCAGGAAGAATAAAGTTACTGCTTAGGAGAAAATTGAAGAATAGTATACCACACACTTTCCAGTCGTATTATAGCCATCTATTTTTGATCCTGTCTAGGAAGAATGTCCCTCTCCTGTGGTTCTTTTGAGCCTTGTAGATTATCAATGGTGCCTAATAGAAGCATCTATACAGACCACTCCTGTTTGGCTCCAGATGCTTCTCTGGGCTGCCTTTGGTAACAAGTAAGATGCCAGCTTCTTTCAGCTCTTCCGTGAAAAGCCTGGTGATCATGTTGTTGAGGGTGCTGCTGGAACATTGTGGTTACTGTTAAATTTGTTTTAAAGACAGATCTGGGAATTTACTGGCTCTGTAGAGTAAGAAAACAGTTACTCTGACGTCAAGCCATGAACAGGAGAAAATGGCTTCTCCCTTATTGCAAGGTAGAAAAGCTGGAAGGAGAAGACAAAGAGGAAACCGCTAGAGAGGTCTGGAGAAGAAAACAGCTGAAAACCTCCTCCTCTCCCTCCAGAGCTATTTTTTGTCAGTGACAGAGAACTGTGGGATGAGCAGAGCTGATCTGTATCTGCAGCAGGCCGGCTCTGATCTGAAAATGTATCCCCAGGAAAAACAAAGAGAGCCTGGCTGCGGGGGAGGGAGCATCCGAACTCAAGGCTCCTCTCTGCTGGTTCTGAACCTGCAATTCCTGTTCCAGGCTGCTTTGCCTTTTGTTGTGTTCAGGTGATGCTTGAAATCTTGCAACAAGGGGCTGTCCTGTGTTGTGTTAGATGGTGGGGTGACGGGGCTGGGGTTTGGGAAAGAGCAGCTGGGGGATGCAGCTTGTGGAGAAAGGGTAAGGACCAAGGATGGGGAGGGAGGGAGGGAATGGAGAGGAGCCCTGGAAAACTGTGTCAGAATAAGAGGCTTTTCAAACTAAGGCTAGGTGCCTGTTGGAAACGCTTCTCTAAAACAAACCTGGCCAATACAGTCATGAATTTATTTACCAGAATTCTGGCTGTTCTGAGTGTGTGGTTTCAGGCATTCCTCTTAGAATGGTTTGCTGTTGAACCAGCATCCTGATGTGTTGTGTTGTCTGGGCCTGTCTCCCGAGGGACATATTTTGGACATTTGCTCCCAAGTAAATCCTGTGTGTGGTTCTGGAGTTAAGGGCTTGTCTTCACATGCCGTTGAGAAATTGAGTCAGCTGAAGATGTAAATTTGAAGTGAATTACTTCAACTGCCCTACATCTCAGGCAGAATAATTGAGAGTCACTCTAATTCTGGAAAAAGAGCATCTGAAGAGGGTCTCAAGCAGTTTAATCAATCAATTTTTTAATTTGTATGGTTTCTGTCTCTTAAGAGGTAATCCAAAGGGTCTTATGCAGACAAAGCCTTGAAGTGGATTACGTTGTATAGGAAGGCTGTTCTTAAGGATTTGGGAGGCTTTATGTGGGCACAGATGTATTACTCGTCAGGAATAGCACATGTATTTTACAGTCATTCTGTACTTTCATCTGAATTTAATATTCAAGCAGCTCCTTCAGACTCTGCTAACCTTAAGCAGAAATTATGAGAGGAATGTGAGGTGACTTTAGCCTTTGGTTAGACCTTTGAAACTCTGTAACAGCCTCTCAAAGCTGTCATTAACTTGGGTGATGACTGTGAGTTTCAGCAGAAACTCCTAGTTCATATATTTAATCTTTTTATAGTGAATTGAATGTTCTTCTTAGAATGGGTAAAACTGCTGATTTCTTGTGCCTTTTCGAAGATGATGGGGAGGAAGATGAATGGAGGAAATTAGAGGGGTACGAGCACTCCCAGCAAACCTTGGATTTGCAGCCCAAACTGAGATTCTTCCCATCCCATACAAAGGTTTTGTATGTTTTTTTGCTAGAGAACTCTGGCAAAATTTAGGTGGTAGAAAAAAAAAAAAAAAGCTGAACGTTTTAGTATCTGAGGCTTTTGTCAACCTGCATAGTTATGTTTACCTCAACCCGGAGAGGAGAGGAGAGAGGAATCCAGCACAGGGAGTGTACACCAGCCTCAAGTGTCTATGCAGGCTGGTGGTTTTGACTCTTCTCTACCTAATTTAGGGGGACTTTGTTGCAGAAGATATGGGTAGGGCCCTGCATTTTGCTTTTTAATGTACTGCTACAGCTGTTCCCCCTTCCCCTTCTGCTTTCCTTTCCATTTGACTGTTGTAATAAGAAATGACCCAACTACAGCATGTGCTTTTCCTTAGTCATAGTTGGTTGTGCAAAATAAGTTGCCGTGGCTGATGTACAGCAAGCACCCAGATTATTTCCTTTTCAGCTGCTGAATTTAGACTCCTGCTAAACATCATAATGAACTTCTGCTCTAACTAAATGCAAGCGTGTGCTTCAGGAGCCACGTGGGACTCTGATTATGTGGAAAAATCATCGTGTATGTTGAACTGCAGAATGACATCTGTAGACTGCTAACACCACGCTTCCAGGATATTTAACAGATCACTGTGTATGAATAGTTAGCATGTTTATTTAAATAAAGTTGTGAAACTGGAAGGTTCTGCATGTTTTTCCTACTGTTGTGGAAATTACAAAACCAAATGTTGTGGTTTTCTTGCTGAATGCATTGTTTTATTGCCCTGTGAAAGAATTGGTCCTAGGGGCTAAGGACTGATTCTGTACTAAAGTTTAATGAACTGCTCGTGCAAATGCAGGTAGAGTGTAGATGCCCTCACCTGGGGCCAATAAGGAACGTTATATCTACACTTAAGTGTGTGTGCTTTGCACTGCTTTTGCTCTCTGGTGAGGCTGCTGAGGAGCACTGGAGTTTCTGTGGTGGTGCCACACTGGGACAGGACTGAGGTCAGTTCCTTTTGCCTTGTTCATCAGACAAGCAGCAGATGGCTGGCAGTCAGCAGTAGCTGTTAACCTGGGTGAGGGTCAGGCTGATGTGGAGGAACCTGAGTGTGTTCATTGACTCGCCAAACTGGTGACTTGGTAAATGCCTTACCTTTACAGTCAAGGCATAGGAGGAAATAATATAGATTGTTTTATTATTTTTTTATGCTTTTTGGACATGTCTGAAATGGCTAATCAGCAAGCATACAGGTTTATTTCCCTTTACGCACTCTGCATCGTTGCTTCCGTGGTGCTGAACATCCTGTTGGCATCATGGGAAGGTGTTCAGTGCCTTGGAAATTCAGCCCGTTGCAAGTCAGCTCTTGTTTCAGCTTTTCAGTTGAGACAGCTACTGTGGACTTTGGTATCACACAACTGGAAGCTGGTGGTTGCCATGGGACTATCGAGTGTGACGCAGATACGTACAGGATGGACAAACAGAGCAGCCCCAAAGAAATTACCCTTAATGCTTCAAAAGAACATATTTGTAATCACAGAGAATTTTATGCTATAGTAGGGAGGAAAATAGCTCAAAAGCTGAAATTCTGGTTTAAAGAAAAAAAGACAACTGCACTAACAGCTCTCTGGCTTCAGGACACATCTAGAAGTTTCAAAGCAAAATACAGTAATTAAGTGGACAATGCATACATGAGTATTAGCACCCATTAGAAGTTGGGAAGTAAGTTAGAAAATAGGCAGAGTTAATTCTCTGCAGCTGAAGCATGTTAGGAAACAAGTAATTCCAGTTATTAGGTGGAGATAATAAAGTAGCTCATGCAAGAAAACTAGAAATATTTGTTAATACAGTTTTGTATTTAGGAAGGTGCGGGGTGGGATACCATGAATGTCATTCTGACAGAGAATTAAACCCATCTTAATGAATAAAGACCATAATAACCTTCTAGGTATAGACACATGTAAATCAGCAGTGCTATGACTTCATTGTTGTAAGGAGCTTGCTGAAAAGTCTGCAGACAATTTTTAATAATTTGGTATTGAGGGTCTTAATTAACTGTGTCAGAGCAGACAAGGGAGTGGTGGGTGACTGATTTAACTGTATTCCAGCTAGCTTGACATCAATCCTCATCAGAATATTGGAAAAATTAATGCAATATTCAGTTGATAAAACATTGTCAGTCTGTATCACTTCAAGGGAAATGTGTCTTGGCAAACATGGTGACATGCTGGTAACTTAGATGCCACTTGAGAGAAGCACCTACATGAGATGTAGTAAAGCCATGTCTTCAGAAGACATCTGATGCAGGGACAGGGAGACAGCCCAAGCTTTGCAGTCCCCTATTACTCCCTAGCTCCTTCCAAGTGCTACCTATAGTTCCCTTTTTCAGCAGCAGTGGAGGGAGTCAGTTAGGACTTTGACGTACCCCTTTGGGAGTCCTGTCTTGACAAGTTAGTGCGATGTGATATTGCAAAAGTAAATGAATTAAAGAAGTGACTAACTGATGTTTAAAAGTTAGTCATTGCTGGTGAATCATTATCAAATGGGAATTCTTCTAGAAATCTGGATTAAGGATTGAGGTGAGGCCAGATTCCACTGAACTTTTTCATCAGGTACCCGGAGACAAGGGCCTGATCTGTACTGCTACAATTGGCAGGCCATACCGTGCTAGGCAGCGTGGTAAGCAAGGACAAGGCAGCTTGGACAAATTAGTCTGGGTATCCTGGTGAGCTGTATTGATCAAAAGTGCACGGTAATATAGTCTGATGCAAGATCACGGGGCCTGCAGGTGTTGGACTTCAACGCAGTGATGGAATAGGAGCTTGAGGAGAAGGATACAGTGAGCAAACAACTGGCCACAGCTGCCTTCTTGCAGGACAGCAAAGGTGTATGGGTAGGAAGGGCAGTGGGTGAAAGAAGGTGAATTGTGTACGGTTCTGGGCTTGTGAATAGCCTCTTGAAAATGGGAGTGAGCTCACAAAGGTCAGAGGAGACACTCGAAGGCTGAGTGGCGTTCAGGTACCACGAGGAGAGGCTGAAGAGCTCATTCTGTTGCCGCATCTGTTGTTTCTTGATAGATAAATGGAGTGACTGGATAACTGGCAGGAAGGACCTTCTGAGGGCGAGCATGCTGGAGGCTGAAAAGCTGACAGAAACAGGCGTAGCGCAGAACTGATGGCTGGGAGCTGAAAGCAGGCAGTTGGAAAGAAGACATGCATTTGTAACAGCGAGCGTAAGCGCAGGAACAAATAATCGACAAAGGAAAGTTTTTTAATGTTCTCAGGGCTGAAAGCTTTTCTGGAAGTGGTGTTAGGCAAAACAAAGGTTTGGCTTCCAGTTACATGTAGTGCTCTGGGCTAAATACAGGAACAATTGAGTATAGTGGTCTGTGGTGTCCCTCCAGCTTCAGTAAGTCATAGATGGAACTATTCAAACCTGCAAAACAAAATATTCCTGCTATGCTGAATAACTGAGCACCGCTGGCCCCTCTGATAGAAAGTATACGTTGTGTGTGTATATGTGCATATATATATACACGCATACATGGGAAGCATATGCATGGATAGTCCCTCTTGGCCTGAGATACGTAGTTCCTCTGTTATATATTTCAAGAGCAGCAGAAATGGTTGCCAAGAGTTTCTTAACCACGCATATGATTCCTTATGGACTCAAATGGGGAATGATGGATGCATTTCCAGTCCGTGTCTGCTCAGAAGTAATTCCTGTCTGCCAGGTGGATTAGCTTCTGTGTAGTGCTGTCTGAATTCTGCTCTCCTCCCTCCAGAACCATCTTTCTTGCATATAACCAGTTGGGGAAATCTCTGTGCTGCTCTTCTCTTGCAAAGTAGTGGTTTGGTTCTTTCTGTTCCTCCTCTTGAAGGTGCCTCTGAAGAATTGATAAGGAAAAGTGGAATGGAGTTAGTGCAGCGGGAGGCTCATAAGCAATGAGTTTATAAGCAGCATTTTTGAGGGGTTTTGGATGGAATTTTTTTTTTCTTTTTATAGTGGACAGTTAACTTCTGGAACTCGCTGCTGCGTGATACCATTCTGGGTAAGAATTAATATGATTCTAGGAAGGATTAGGCACCCAAGAAATTAAATTATTTAGCTTGATATAAATCTATAGAACCTCTTGTTCTAGGGTTTTAAAAATGTTGTAACAACAGGATCTATCACAGGGAGCAGATTATTCTGTAATTAGTTACTAGGAAACTCCTTTTGCTGTAGTGTCTGTTTCTGGCTGCTCTCAACAGCAGGAGCAGGTGACCGAGTGGCCTATATCTAAATTTCATATCAGGAGGAGTGTTGTGCTGGCTGAAGGAACACTGAAGGTGTGTGTACAAAGGGGAGGTGGAGATAAAGGGTAAAATGTGTCACCGTGCCTCTAATTTCAGGGCATACACGCCAATTTACAAACAGAATATACATGATTCGGAGTAACAAACAGGTTTTGAGCATTCAGCTTTTCAGTGGTCATACCTGTACAGTGTCTCTGTGTTGTATTTAAAGAGAAAATGCATGGGCTTTATCTGAGGTTTGATGTGGACAAGAGGCATGGAATGGAGCAAGGAGATTTTAAGGTGTGGAAGGATGAAGGCCTAGTTGAGGGGGGGGGGGTGTCAAGCAAAAAAAAATATCAAATTTTCTTTATTAACTACCTCGTGACACTTGTTTTGGAGGAAGATTCTCTCTGTTCTTAAACTGAGTTACAAATGTTTCAATCTGCATTACTTTTTTTTTCTTTTCCATTTTTTCCTCTCAAGGTTACATGCAGAGACACACAGGCACACCCACATCTTTGTGTAGAACAATTTTATCTGGTAGAGACTAGTGCAGGGAAATTGATTATAGGGAGGTGTAGGTACAGGCACTGTGAGGGCTGTTTCACTGTTTCTTCCCTTTCATGGTCTCCAAGCACTGGGAGTAGCTGCTCAGCCTCGTGGGCAGTGTCTACCTCAGTACGCTTCTGACGTGTCACTTGGAAGAGCAGAGATCTTCTGGCATTTGTCACTGTGTCCACACAGAAACACCCGTACAAGCTCAAAGAAAACCAGTCATCTTCTGAATATGTCTTGTCACCCACATCTTTGCACCATCCAAGAGTCTTGATGGAAAAGAATCTACAGAGGGAAGTCTTAAAACAAGATCAGAAGTATGGTAATGCAATAAAAGTTGTAGAACTTGAGCAAATGCAGAGGATTAAGCATTGTAGCATCTCTGTTCTTACAGGCAGGAATGGCTGTTCTGTGGTCAAGCCATTTGTGGTCCAAAGATTGGACCACTGAGTGGCCTTCCTTTGAAGCTCCGTGCAAGGATAAAAGTAACAGCTCAGTCCTATCTCCCCTGGCTGCCTGTCTAGCTTCATACAGCACTCATCTGGCAAAGCATAAAGTAGGGATAGTGGGCCTTTGAACAGAGGAAAATACAATGTTAAGTCACAGATACTATGCTTTCTTAAGAGCTGCATCAAGAAACACAGTTGATAAGTGTGATATTTTGTGGCTCTTGTATGAATGCCATATTTCTTCCCCGCGTGCAGCCATTCCAACACAAATTCTTTGTTGCAGAAAAAGCTAAATATTTTGGAATGCTGAGCTGAAACACAGATGATATACTGCAGCAAAAGAGTCCCGTGGGACTTTTTTTACGAGATGGATTTTATTTGTTAAATGAGTTTTCAGTAGTTCTTCAGTACATGCTATTGTATTGCTTGCATGATGTCTTACAGTGTCACTGGTCTGATCTGGGCTGTGATGACTGAATAAATCGCATCATTTGCTAACTGTGGAAAGATGGCTTGATCTGTAAGACACATTTGTGCTTATGTGCATTTTATAATGTAATCATAAATCATAAATTAAGGATGTTCAGTGAAATGCAAAATACAAGCTGTAGTCATAGCTCTTGGTGCTCTTGTCTACCCACAGGAGTTTCAAGAGTCAGAGGCGATCACAAAGGAAACTGAAGCTGCTTTTGCATTTTGTTTGGGGAGGGGGGATTAATAATTTATGTAGTCCAAGACATCTTGAAAATTGAGACTTTCAAGTGGTCTTCAGGCTTCTATCAAAGAACACGCTGCTGCCATTTTGGTTTTGTGCATTAGAGGAACAAAACCACTAGAAATGCCTTGGCTTGCAAGTATAGAGAAATAACTGAACTTTGCTGCTACCTTTTGGCCATATTGGTTTTCGTCATGGTTGTGGTAATTTATAGAATTATATTCTGTGGGGTTTCGGTGGCTTAAATTCCTAAGAAGAAATAGTTTGTCCTGTGGTGATGGATGAGATGGTGCTACAGTTGGCAGGGGGACCTTGTCTAGAAGTTGGAGGATCAGACCTGTAGGCTGTTGTGGCTATGACAGTGATAACTGTCTCAAAGGAGGTCTGGAGAGGACTATAGTAGCTGGCTGTGGTGACACAACCAGGATGATTATTCCTTGCTGACCTTTGCTTTGGACTATATAGGTGTAGAGCTCCTAATTAAAAAGCTTAAATGCAAGTCTGACCTCTCAAGTTTTTAATATTTCATGTTAATCTTCTTAAGCTTATGCTCATTGCTAATAATCTTGCATTTTGACTCTGTTACAGTGAGGGGGTAGAAGGGTCTTTATTCAGATCTCTGTTCAAATGGCAGGCATTCACAAACAGCAACTCGGAAGCAAGAAATAATTTTATGTAACTGGATAATTTCAAGCATACCATTGTCACACATTTTTTGTGTGTGTTTTGTTTTGTTGTTAACTAAAGGCAGTCAAAATTCCCTATTAAATGAGTCATGATACCGTTATGGCCCTCATTTATATAACTTGAGATCTTGCAGTCTAAGCTTGTTGGCCTTTACCTCCATGAGTGTTTTAACGGGGGGGTTGGTTTTGTTTTAAAGCCACTTCATGATTACTCATTTTGTTTTTCTTGTACATATCCAGCCAGTTGTATCTTCTCCCCTTAGGGGTGGAAGTAAAGCTTCTCTTAATTTGACAAAGCAAGTATCGGTGAATAGGGCCAGCTTCAGCAAGTAAATCTTTGCAGAGCACTAAGAAGCATTATCCCCAGGTTAACTCCATGCAGAAACCTCAGCTACACTCCCCGAGGAACGGTTTCAGAAGCTGCAGAGTAGTTTGATTTGTGAATTGCACACCCGCATGGAAAGGGCAGAATTTCCTGCTAACTTGTGTCCTTCAACGATACCTCTGTTAAATTACTTTTCAGAATAGAGTCACATACTAAGGAATGATTCTGACACACTGCTAATACTTGCAGACTTTGTTAGGATGTTTTTTCTTTGAGACTTTTCCTGTGGTCAAAGTGTTGCCACTGTAGAAGATAAAATGGTACTTATTTCTGTTTCTAGTCCACAGCATAGACTGTTCTTCCCTTTCTAACTGATCAAGCTCCAAACTTTACCTTCCTCAAACACTCTGCAGTGTCATACAATATGAAATCTGATGCAATTCAACTGAATTTTGGGGCTGTAATCTTTTTGAGACAGGATTACACAATGCGTTATGCTGCACACCCACATGCACAGGCAGTAGTCCAAGTGTGCAGATGAGATAACAGGAACATAAATAAAGCAGTTGGTTAGTTGTCCTAACATTCTTGAGGAGATCCTTGTTAAAATAGTGCCAGTCAAACTTATGAATAGATCTGGTGTATTGAAGATTACTCACATTCAGCTAAGACAAGGGTGCAGGTCACTGTGTGGGCAATTTGTGGCCATTTTGTGTTTTTATTTTGTGTTGAGTCAACACTTGGAAATGCAAACAGAGAGCTCAAGTAATCTCTGCTGATCGCTGATAGTTGCAGGTTGCCTCCAGGCCACCCTGTTCTAAGAGAGGAGCCTTTGCAGGCCCATAGGGCTGTGCCCACCTAAGCACATGGTAGGCAGAGACCTCACGCTCACTGTGGGAGAGGAGCACTGTAGTTGCCCTGTCCTACATCACCACCACTGCACTGCAACTGGTGCTTTCTGGCACTGTTACAAGGTAAAAGGAACGTTTCTCCAGTGCTTCTGCCTCGTGTATGTGAGTAGGTGATGGCCCGTCCATCACACGTGCCCGTAGAAATACTGCTGGAAATTGTGTTGAAGAACCACTTGCTTTAGGAGAAATCCTGAGTCTCCACCTTGGTCTGGGGAGGGCAGGAAGAGGGGCTGGACTGCACCTCCTCCTGAAAGCCTTGGTGGAAGGCACGGTGAAAGCTGGGCCTCTGGAATCAGTTGTGGTGTACTTGCACAAGCTCAGCCTTTCCACTTCCCCATTTTTTTAATTTTTTTTTTTTTTTTTACTTATATGCTGGTGGAAGAGCTAAACAGATGCTTTAGAAGGAAAGGACCCTTCTTCTTCCAGGTTAGTATGATGCTAGTGCTGCATCCTGAACTTGCCTGGCTGGTTACCCACACATGCCCGGAACCTCCTGGGGACCTGACTGGGGCCTGCTGGAGGATTTGAAAGTTAACCTGGTTTGGCTGTTTTGAAACAAAAGCAAAAATGAAATCTGACTGGTTTATTTTCTTCAATTTAGGGGGCAACTCTCCTTTTATTTCTGTAGCAGTGGCTATTGTACTGCTTGAAGTGATGAGTAACTTGCCAAAACAAGTTCAAACGGCAAGCACCTGGGGTGAGGGGAAGCTGCCCCTGGACCGATTTCCCCATTTGGCCATCCAAGCAGATAAGTTGGCTGTAAAAGTCAGACAGATGATGACATGGTACATGACTGCATGTCTGTGAAGGTGGCTGCCAAAGGAGCTATTGCAAGTGCTTGGGGAAGGCTGTAGTAATCATAACAAGGTGGTAATTGCTGGAGCTGGAATGGCATCTGTCAGTAGATGAGATTGAATAAAATGTCTCCTTTCTACATTTGTGTTTCGTTTATTTGAGTTGAAGTGAAGTACCTACTCAGAAAGCTTCATTGTGTGCTTAAAAGTTTTGTCTGGAAAGGAAAGCTTCATTCTCTGACTTACTGGCAAGGTAGGTTTCAAGAGCTGGTAACGTTTAGTGCCTTGGTTTTGAGACAGCACCATGCTCAAGCTGGGGAAGGAGTACAGTTCAGTATATAGGAATGCTGTAACTGGATGTATCTGGGCATAAAGTTAAGCCTTTTCAAGATAGAAATGCATTAAAAATGTTAAGTTTGATTATACTTTTAATCACCCTGCTATTCCACTTTTGCTATCATTTTCTGGAAGCCTGTTGGCTTTGGGGTTTTTTTTTGCTTTGAATTTTACAACCACAAACATACTTGTCATTGCCTAACAAATAATCACTTTTAGATCGTAAGCCTTCAGGGGCAAGGGTTGTCTGCCCCACTCCCTGCTGGAGAGCCCTCAGTGCAGAGGTTACAATTCCAGCTGGAGTATTTGGGTCAAATCATAATATAAATTTAGCAATAATAAATATTTAAATTGGAGGTTGTATGGATCTTTTTGGTGCTGGGGAATGGCAGCAAGCAACGCAACTGAGCCTTGCTGAATCTCTTTGCAGAGCTGGAAACTTGCTTGTTAGAGCAGGAATGCTGCAGTCTCAGGGAAGACGTGCAAGTCTCTTGGAACATGCTTTCTATTCTTAAGACAACATTTTGACTGGGATTTTGAGAAAATAAAGCATAAAGAGGAAGGAGATGATCTGATCATCAGCAAAATTTCAAAACAACCTCAAATATTTTGTTGTAGCATAATTCTTTTTTATGCTTAAGTACTGAGATTGAAGTACACACCCTGAACAAAACAATTATGGGACTAGATGGACTAACATAAATAGCTTACTGCTTGCAGAAAGCAGCTTAAGTTTAGAGGAGGAAGAAGAAATATAGTAAACTTAAGTAAATCCTTTTGAGGATAAATGCTTCAGCTGCAGGCATTTTTCCTGGCATGAAACCACTGGAGATTCAGCTATTGGAAGCTTGGCAGGAATGCAGTCACATTAATAAGTCATCCTTCATCTGTTGATCAGAGTTTTATGTGAGAAGTCGTTGTTGTTACCCATCTGGCAGGATGTCTGAAGCATAGAAGATCTCTCTGCTTGATAAAGAGCAGGTAAGGTTGAGAGCAGCTATCTCTGGTGTGGTGTCTACCCAGAGTGAGGGGATACTGGGTGGTGGGAGGGGTGTTGGAGGCTGCTCAGCAGTTACCGTGAGGAGTTTCTGTGGCATGGCTTTACAGCTTGGATTGGATGAGGAAGTCTCCCCTTCTCCCTGGGGAGAAAAGAAGCTGTGTGACATTTAAGTAGGAACACAGTTTTCCTATTGTCCCATGGAGAGACTGTATTTGAAAACTGAGGGTGCAGCCTGTTTATTGGAGCTGTAAACTTGCCTCTTTTTTTTTTTTATTCACGGCAGCTCTGTGTTGGCATAGGGGATGAAAGGAAAGGTGGAATTAAAGTGTGCTTTTTCATATCCTGATTCTCAGCTGCACTTGATGTACCTTCCTACTGCTCTTGCCCCCCAAAAAAAGATCTTGGCAGAAACAGAGGAACTCTGCTGTGTGAGGAGGAGGCCAGTGTTTACATGTAGCTACTTGTGTCTCTGGGTGCTTTCGGATGGTGGGGGTTTTGTGCGTGTGTTCAATTTGCTTTTGTTATTTTAATTTTTTAATTTGTGTGGCCATTCCTCCTTCACTTTTAGCTAATGGGTATATGGAAGTGTCACTGTAGGTACTCCAAAATACAGCAGCTCCTACATGTACAAATCCTGTACATGAAACTTGTTTAATGTGTAACCCAGTGAGAGTCCCTGTGTTTGCTGTTCTGTCTGAAGAGATGAACCAGCTCAGGTAGGGAACAATGGAGCCTGTTCTTAGTTAAAGGAACTTTTTATTTGTTCTTGGCTTTAGATGTCCATGAAGATGCTGTAAATGTTCCAGTGCAAAGTTGCTAGCATGTCCATTAAAAATCAAAAGTATTAATTGAAAAGAACTTTAGTCAGTAAACTTGCTCCCATTTGGATTGAACTACAGTTTAGAAATTAAGTAAACCTAGAATTGAGTACCATGAATTAGGGTGGAGAGGTCATTTTGCCCTTAAGAAGGGCTATTAAACCCTACAGCAGCATGAACTTCAGAGGCACAGTTCTTTTTCTTTGGTAGGCACTTCTTCCTATTCTTTAGGTATGTTTAGGGTGTGTAGTTAAAGGTACTAATATATTCTGTATCAAGATTCATATCTTTACATTCTGTGGCTTAAGATCACCAAACTAGCAGCTCTATGCCAAGTTCAGTTTCTTACTGCTTTTGAAGTTGCCCCAATTCCAATTGAATCCAGAACAAGATGAGACAGAGACTGGCAGCATGTGTGGCTGTGGATCAGAAAGGAGTATTTTTCAGAGGAACTGTACAAGTCTTAGAGTGCCATCTCTACCCAAGACGAAGCCATTTCATATAACAAACTTTGTAGCCACGTGGACTTGTTTAAATTTGCTTTTACAGAAATAACATCTCTGGGTCTAAATTGGTTTTAGCTGTTTTGTTTTTTAATTTCTGAACTAAAATGGAAATATAATTTTGTTACATTATTTATCTTTTTCTCTTCCAATCCCTTTAAATACTTTTAAAAGCAACAACCCAGTGGTACATTTTCTTTTTTAAATTATTTTATTTTATATTGATAGAAAGCAACCTCTAGGGACTAGTTACCACATGTGCTTTTATTTTGATGCAGCCTGCTTTTGCATCTTAACAAATTCCCAAAGTGCTCTGGTCAGTAGAAGTGCCAGATGTTTACTGTGTGTTCTGTACTTCTGATAGCAGTTGTGAAAACACTGCAGAAACATCGCTGCCTAAAAGATAGGGGAGCAGCAGATTTTGAAATGGCAAAGGGATTAAATGTTTAACAGTTGAGCACAAGCAGCTGTTAAGAGTTTATTGGATGGTGTAACTTTTTAACTGCGTTGTACATCTGTCCGTCCATGTTAGCACAGGTTAAAACAACTGCAGTAACTTTCAGTTGTGTCTGTACTTGAGTGTAAGGGCTTAGTGTTAAGCTGGGGGTCTTGCACACACACATGTTAGGCTGTCTTTTCAAGATTAAAAGTTTGGGGATGTTTTAGGAATTCTGTGAAATGAGCTACAACACGTCCACTTACTGGTTTTGCTCTAGTCCGGGTAGATCAAGCAGAAAACACTGTTGGAAATCTAATTGCTCAGCCCTAGCAGTGCTACTTTGATCAGTGGTAATGTGCTACCTGGAATAAAAGAAGGGTGAATCAGTATTGCATAAATAACAGCATAATGATTGCCTGAGTAACAGCAATCTAAGGTTTGGAGTGCAGATTCCGGAGTACACTGAGGCATGTTCTTTGCCTTCATCTGCAAGGTCCTTATTCCTCTGTTGTAGGATATCTGTTCAGGCAGTTGTGCTGTGTGAGAGTCACATTCTTCCTGACAAAAATTGCCTGTGAAATGCATGGGCTGTTACTTACAGTTATGAAAGCGTAAGTTCGCTATTTACCCCTGCTGAGGTCTAGCCTCATTAGTCACTTCTCTTGGTTTCTTGCATGTTGCCTTGCTCGATGGTTTGTTTTATAACTGTAAAATCACATGTGGTTAATTGACTTGAACCATAACACAGTTACAGCTCTGTACTGTACTCTTTACTAGCGATGGAGAACCATGCAGAGGGATGCTCAAGGATCACTCTCCTCCTCCCATCCCTCTCGTGCCTTTTATGGTCTCCAATGCCTGGTCACCTGCCTGAAGTGAAGGCAGAGCAGTGTTGCTGGGCATTCAGCTTAGGATCTCTCTAAGCTTTTCAGGGTCAAAAACTGGCAAGTCATATTCAGAGAGATAGTGAGCACCTGCACTGCACTCTGAAGCCTGGGGATAAATGTGAATAAAACCTGAAGCTTGTCATTTTGGTCAGAGCAGCCCTCTCGTAAGAGCATGATGGCTCAGGAGCACTGCAGTAGGCAAAGTGGGAAGTTGCTCTTTTTCTCTGCGCTGTGGACACAGAACTTGCGTGTGGTGAACGTGGAATTAATTGTGTTGTTGATCTTTGGGTGCTTTGGGGAGCTAGTCAGAAGTACAACGTTGCACTCCTGTTTTGGAAGTCATCCTTAAATGGACCTCTCTGGTCATTTACAGCAAGGCAAGAGTGACGCATGGTTTGAGAGTTTATTGTTAGGGAAATTATGGCTGCTAATACCGCTTTTTAAATATCACATTTGATTACAAAACCATCTGTGTAGGAGTGGTGTATAGCACTAGACCTTCAAAGAGCTGGTAAACAAGGAAGATTCGGTGTAAACACTTAAATAGTGGCATCCAAAAGTAGGTTAGAGTGTTATACAAGCTGAAAAAGCCCAGCTTTGAAGGGCAGAATTTTTTAAGATTTAAAAAAAAAATAAATTATAGATTTCATTTTGGTAAATAGGCACTAAATTGGCATTGATTATATAAAGTAAGGATCTATTTTTTTCTCTGACCTGCTGAAGCCTAATATTTCTGTATGGAGCCTGGGAGAAATTAGATTTTGATAAGTTTTTGGTTATCAGATTACTGTCAGTCAGGTTAATGCTGGTCATAAAGATGATTCCTTAGTTGGGGAATTATTTACAGTCTGTATCAGAGATTAAATATTCCCTTTAAGGGAAAGTCCAAACTTACAGCTGTGCAGTTTGGACAGTTGAGAACTAATGTAAATACTTATTTAGGCAATTTTTAAAACTC
>JANHFX010004781.1:11724-31962 GCA_027560015.1 Chloroceryle amazona | reverse complement strand
CCTCCTTAATCGTGTAAATATGTTATAAAACAGCATCACATTTTTCCATATATATAATGGAATTATATATATAATTAAAAGCTATTGTAGAACTTTTGTTCCTTAGTTGGAATGTTTTTCTTTATAGGAAATCTTTCAGCTTTATGTTCTTGGCTTTCTCCTTCCTCAGTTATCCATTACTCTCTCAGAGCACTTGTGGTACACTATCTCTAAAATACTGCCTTCAGTGTGACATGCAATTAACTTTAAGAAAGTCAAATCATGCAGATAAATATCCCATCCCATAGAAATGTTCTTAGCCTGGAATACCAAACAGGCCAAACAAATAACAATTTGCTCAGTCAAGGAGTAGCCAAACAAAAATAAACTAACCCAGATCTTGCAGATTAATCTAAAATGGGTAGATTTGGTTGCTGTCAGATGCTCAGGGAAGAAATAGTGAATGGGAACTCTTACCATTATAACGTGGTGGAAAAAAAATAACAGAAATCTTTTTCCATACAGGCTCTTTTAGGTTAAATCTGTTTCTGATCTTCCTGGAACAAAAGCATTAATCAGGAAGTATCTGGTACCGTAATCTGCACTGTAGTCCTTGTGCTCTGGTGTTAATGTTCTGCAATGCCTTCCGTCACTGAAGAAGTAGCAAAACATTTCATATAGTAGAGAAAAACGATAAAAACCTACGTTCTATTTTGTTGTGGAATGTTTTCTGGGCTTTTCAGGTAATAGGGGCACTCAATGTGCAAATCCATGCATAGCTAGCTGAATTTGGGGGTTTGATTTGCAGGATGCTTGAGAAAAGAAACTGTAGTCACAGTTGCGCCTAAAACTGTTTTTGTAACTTGAGTCAGGTCAGGTAGAGCAAAACGCAGTAATCCCCCGTGGAATAAAGCAGCAGAGTTAAATCCTCTTTTTCAAATGGACTACTGCTTGGCTCAGCTATCCAGATGCAGTACCTCAGCCAACGTAGTAGGAGCTGCAAACCAGGCTAGGAATAGAAATATTCCCAGCTACAGTAGCAGGGACAATTTCCCTCTATTATTAGGTCCCAAAGCCTACGGGTGTTTTGGTTAAACCTTCTTCAGTTTGTTTTAAATTTCTCTTAATCTCAGGATCTGAATAAGCAATGCAGGCAATGACTGTGTCTGTATGCTCGATATGCATGAATTCATTCCTAGGCTCTTTTCTGATGCCTTTATGAATTATTTTACAAGGGCTCTGGGGCTCCTTACCCTTGGTTCTGGGGGGAAGGGAAAGAAAAAAAAAAAATCCATTTTTTCGGTCTTTGCAGACTGTAGAACAACTGATTTGCAGTGTCCTGGCTAAGAGGAATCTCATAATCCATTCTTATCATATTAAGATCTAATTGCCTGCCTTAATAGGATATTGCAGAAGTAGGAAAACAAAGGAAGTGGAAATGATTGGTGGAAAGAGTGAGTAAAATATACAGTGGAAATAAATTTAAACTTATGGTCACTTGATCAAAAGCAAGCTAGCAAAGCCTTTTAGTTATGGGAAAACTCTTCTTCTCCTTAATTTCCTGTGGGAAGGGAGAAAACAGTTCTGTTCATGGTAGTACTTTTTCTTTTCAACTAGAAATGTGTTGGGTTTCTTTTTTTCTTTTAGGAAATTCTTGACCAGTTGTGGTGACAAGGCTAATTCAAGAATCTTTTTGTTTCCTGAAACAAAGTGGGCTTGTTCAGAGTCTTGGGAACCTGAAAGTAAAACGAGGTTCATGTGATACAATTCTGGGTTTATTTGTTTGTTCTAACTTTGAATTTGCTTTAACTTTGAATATGCTTTTAAAACAGGAGGGCTAGTGAGTCACAGGGGCAGGCAGATGAAGTTTTTATCACTGAGTACAGGAAGAAGTAGGATGTAAATAAACATTAGTGACATACCAATATGCTGCTTCCTTTTCCTCTCCCTTCTATGCTTAAGCTAGAACAGTTTCTTAGAAAAAACCCCAAATACGTCCACCTTGTATTTCAGCATTTATAGTCTGAAATATTCAGAAAAAAAAAAAATCACCAGGTTAATCACATTCTGAGCTTTTGCTTAAGACTAATGAAAGGATTGTAATTGGGCATGAAGTATGATTTATGAAATTAGTTGTTACCCTTGCTGATTTACTGTGGGCCTGTAACTTAGAACAATTGTATTGTCATTGTCAATTTTTTTCTTTCTATTCTGTTTTCACTGTAACTTATATAACTGCAAAATCACCAAAGTGCTTAGTTCCAGAGCTCCATGCAACATTAACAATGAAAAAGGAGGTAGTACCGTGCTGCTATCAGAACTTTTAAGTTTTTTTCAGAAGATAGCAAGAAAAAGTTGTGTTTAGAAGAGCTGCAATTGTTCAAGTCAAAGAATTACTTTTTTTTTCTTTTCCCATGATAGAGAATGCATCCAGTAGATAACTGGAGGTAATAGATGGAGCTGTGAGAGGTTAATGTCATCCTAGAGTGTTCTCCAAGTTACAGAACTGGAGACAAAGTGTGTGGGAGGAAAAGGGATTAGTTGTTAAAATAAAAGGTCTTGTTTTGTGTAGCTGTGCAGCCCTGAAGACCATACTGCAATATTGCAGGAATAAAATCTATGCTTACTAAAACTAGAGTAAAATATGCTATTTTAAAAAGGAGACTGTGTCCTGAAATTCCATATTGGGAATTAAAATTTTCTTTTCAAGAAGTGCAGTTTTCCACTTTGGGGTCTAGATGAGGTGTATTAAAACCCCAAGTTCTGCTGAGCATCAAGGTCTGTTCGGTACCTTGTAAGGCCTGAAAACAGCTGAAAGAAATGCATGTTTTCATAGTGGGAAATCAGATATTTTGGCTTTTCAGCTGCAGAATACTTTGTTCTTCACTTTGAGCTATCTGCTTACAGACTCTGCATCAGGGTTACGGGGTTGTGAATAGAGCATGCACTGCTCTTGTGGGGACACCACCTATGGCAGGGAGTTGCCAGCTCTGCCTACCAGCCATCATCATTTACATGACTCCTTTTCTTTTTCCTTATTGCTGTATTACCACTGTAGCTTCATGAAACCCCAACTCCAATCCGGCAACCTTAAAAGGAGGTTGAAAATTAGCAATGAAATACTCTCTACCTACTCTAGGGAATATTCTCAACAGCAGGCTTTAAAAGCTTTAAGAAGTTTAAAATTACACATGGACTAAAGAAAACCTAAAAAAATCACAATGCTGTAGAGACCTGTTGTTCTGAGTATCTATTAGTAGTTTGATTTCTTAGCACGTGCAAAAATAAGAGTGAACTTCTGTGTTTATTAATCTAGTAAAATCTTAGACCAGTACATGTAATGATGGACTTAAGAGCGAAAATATCAGATTTATTTACAGCCTCTCAGAATGTGTCTTGTACTGTGTGTAGGTTTCTAGTTTTTCATCTTGGCTTTTAAGACTCGGAGCATTTAAATATCTGTTAAGGACAGAAACCTGTTTTCAGCTCCTGGAATTGATTGTTGCAGCTAGAAAAATGTCTGCCTCTCTTTTATGAGACACAGTGTTAGACAGTAATGTCACAGAGGGTTTTTTGTCTTTTGCAACTGTGAATCTCTGCCAAGAGAGCAGCTATTCTGTGAGTATCGGGAACTTGAAAGAAAATATATGTTCAGAGCATAGAATGTGGTACTTCTCAGTGTAAAGCTCCTGTTATACCACGCTGCCTACAGCTTCACAAAGAGGATTACACAGGCTCTGTTGTGTCTTCTAACCTTTCTTTGAAATAATTTTGTGTGTGTGCAAGGCAGAGGTCTGGTAAAGGTGATTTTTAGCTTTTGTTTTTTTTTTTAATTGCTCTTTCTGCGTCTCTATCTGGAACCACTTTTGTGCTCCCTCATTTATTTTCTATTATTTCAGTTGCTTAGAGCAAGCCTGCAGCAAGTCTGCAGCACTTGGATTTTGGTGCATTATCTGAGTGTTCTCATGGCAGAAGCAAAATAAAAATAAAATAATCACCTTCATTCTGTGAAAGGAATTCTGCAGGTTGTGCCCCAAACCACAATGAAGTAACTTCCCACATAATTAGCTAGTGCAAAGTTGAGGGAAAGGCTAGCCCCAGAGGAACAAGCAGTAGCAGCTACCCCTTTGTTAGAGCAGTCATCTCGTTCCTCCTTCCCATCCTGCATCTGCACATTGCCCAGCCCTACATGCAGGAGCATGGCTGTAGTCAACGTGCCCAACTTCTCCTTGCTAAAACCTTGGCTCTGTGGACTCTTGTTGAGATCTCACACTACTAACCTAGTGGAAGAGATGTTCTTGTGGCTGCAAAGGTGAGTGAGACCACAGTAGACGGAGCCTAGAGATCTGGAGAGCACCCCTTCCAAACAGCTGCCAGGAAAAATAAAACAAACATGAAGGTAGGAAAAAAACCACCAAACCAACCAACACCTCTGTTGCTGTTCTGTGGTTCTCCTGTCCTGGACAGGTGGCAGTTGTGCCTGAGGAGTAAGAAGAGTCCTTTTCTATCCATCATTTCACATTAGTAGAAACGACTAATGCTGTCCTTTAGCACAGGGTTCTTATTGCAATGTCACAGGCAGCAATTCTAGGGCAAGTGTCACGCCAGGACTCAGCCTAGGTGAGCACAGGGAGACATTACAGAAAAACGGGAGTGTTTAGCTAACTTCAAGTTAAGTGCTGTGAGGCTTTGATAGCTGTGGGGTGTGTTACTGGCCTGTGTCCTGCAGCACCTCCTATAGCGACTACAGCCCTGGGGAGGTGTGTGAGGAAAGGCTCATGGACAATGCTGCATGGAGAAGGCTCTTGTGGAGCTGGGAGAACTGTAAGACCACAACAACTTGGGTTACTGATGAGAGAAGAGCATTTTGCCCTCTGGAAAATAAAGAGCAAGCAAGCTGGAAGTTTCTTCTGCTCTTTCTTTGATAAACTGAGCCTTAACTTTTATGTTTGGCAACTGTGCCAAAAGCACCGACTGAGATGAGTGCTGCAGTGAGATAAACCCCTCTTCTCTCTGGCTGCCTTCACCAAATCCCAGGCTAGGTATGCAGAACGGGAAAAAGTTCTCGAGAGGATTGAGTGGGAGGCCAGGGGTTGGATCCCTCCCCGTGGTGGAGGAGATGCTTTCATCGTGAGCTCCATGCTGGCCTCTGTAATGGTGACTGCTGACCTTTCCCGTAGACCAGGATCATGGGAGCTGCTTGTGCTGGTGTGGGGAAGGAGAGGGGCTGATGCGTGCCTTTGATTGTGTGGGCAGCAGAACTGGAGCTCTGCATATAGAAATGCCTGTTATCTTCTCCAGAAAAAAAATGTAGGCTAGAAATAATCATACATATATTGTATATATGTATTCATTGCGTGAGACACTGTCCTTTAGGGTGTATAAGGTGTGTGTCTGTATGAATTGGTATGATACAAGTTATAAAGAGGCATCAGATTTATTATTTTTATTTCTTGCTTTGATCTCCTTGTGCTCTGCTAAGCTGCTCTTCTCCCAACCAAGGGGATCCAGACTCTGATAATGAACATCCTGTCTCTTTCTCCACTCCCTGCGTGCGCATAAGCCGCGTATTTTACTTCAGAAGTAGCAAATTTGGATCACAAGTTCAGCAGTTAAAATGATGATTTTATCACATCCTGCTTGCACAGGAAGCTTATTTTTAAAAAATCAGATAAAGTTGAGTCCTCTAGATTTTGTCAAAACAAAAAGAAAAGCAGGCTGTTTGAAGCTGCAAAGAGGTTTGGATTCTCACACCGTCAGTTTGCTACTTTCTCACAATACAGATGTTTAAAGTGAAAGCCTTGCAGCAGACTCCTGTGCTACCTGGACTGACCAGCTTCCTGTCTACACCAGGCTCTAATGATAAACTGAAAAAATATTGTTTCTTTATTCTGTTAAGAAAGGTTTTGTTTTCTCTTGGTTAGCTGGGTTGGATTTTTCTAAGGAAGGTTTATTTCTTGATTAGTTGAGGGGGGATGTATACAGCACCATTTGGTCCAATGAATAGGTAATGACTGTTTCTCACTGTAAAGCATCCAAACACTTTAAAAACCAAACAAAGTACCAAATAATCAGATAGTAACTTGGAGACTTTCACCTGTGCAGGGGTACTTGAGAGAAAGGACCCAACCTGGTAAGCAGTGTGGATGCTCAGTAGTAAGGAAAGGGAGACATTGCCTGTCACTGTGTTAGATGAAACTTTGCTCATAATTTAACAAGAGACCTAAAATGTGCTCTGCAAGTTGTGAGCAAGATGCAAAGCACTTAACAAATGCTATTTTGCTTAAATGTGAGGTACTACAAAATAGTATCAGTGCTGGGTTTCACATGTTCAGACTTCAGTCATCTTTACAGAACAGACTGTGCGCTGTAATCAGTTGTTGCTATTCATGTTATTAGTACATATCAGCCACAGCACTTTAGCTTTCAGATATTTCCGTTGTACAGAACAGGCCGTGGTGCTTGTGCTGTGAAGTGGCAGAGATGCAAATTATCATTTGGCCTGAAGAAAGAAGGCTTTTTGTTTTTATGCTAAAGCATCATTTCAGTACGTAACCTTTGAGCAAACAGTGTTGAGGGGAATGGTGGAAAATGTGACAGGCAACAAAACATAATGTAAACTGGAACCTTCTCAGAATTTGTATGTCATGGCTATTAAATGGTAAAATAACCTGCTGGCTCATCAGCAATAGTGATTTTGTCTTTGTTCTCTTGTAGGAATGTTTACCCTTGCAGAAGTTGCATCGCTCAATGACATCCAGCCAACTTACCGTATCTTAAAACCATGGTGGGATGTATTTATGGATTATCTAGCTGTTGTTATGTTAATGGTTGCCATTTTTGCTGGAACCATGCAGCTGACCAAAGACCAGGTGGTCTGCTTGCCAAATTTGCAGTCTACTGCAAATTCAAAAGCACAACCCAGCACGTCAGGGAAGGCTGGCTTTACCACTCTTGAAACAACCACGGGTCAAGGAGAAGCATCAATGAGAACGGTTTCCTTCAGAAATGCCCCTACTGTAACACCTGACGTCCTGAGCAGGGCTACCTCTTCTCAGTATCAACCCACCGAATCAGGCCAGGAGCTGAAAAAGGAGCAGAAAGATTCTTCAGGCCGTAAAACAAATTTGGATTTTCAGCAATATGTATTTATTAACCAGATGTGCTATCACTTGGCTCTTCCTTGGTATTCAAAGTATTTTCCCTATCTTGTTCTCATCCATACCATCATTTTAATAGTCAGTAGCAATTTTTGGTTCAAGTATCCCAAGACTTGCTCAAAAATTGAGCATTTTGTGTCTATATTAGGGAAGTGCTTTGAGTCCCCTTGGACTACAAAAGCATTGTCTGAAACAGCGTGCGAGGACTCGGAGGAGAACAAGCAGAGGTTAACTGGTGCCCAGTCCCTGCCCAAGTATGTTTCCACTAGCAGCGATGAAGGAAGCCCAAGTGCCAACACTCCCATGATAACAAAGTCTGGCTTCAAATTTTCAGCTGACAAGCCGATGATTGAGGTTCCCAGCGTCACTATTTTAGATAAGAAAGATGGAGAACAAGCCAAAGCGCTGTTTGAGAAAGTCCGTAAGTTCAGGGCTCACGTGGAGGACAGTGATCTGATCTACAAGCTTTATGTTGGCCAGACTGTCATCAAGACTGTCAAGTTCATATTTATTCTCTGCTATACTGCAAACTTTGTCAACACCATTAGTTTTGAACACATCTGCAACCCAAAAGTGGAACACCTGATTGGCTACACGCAGTTTGAATGTACGCACAACATGGCTTACATGTTGAAGAAGCTGCTTATCAGCTACATTTCCCTCATTTGTGTCTATGGTTTTATCTGCCTCTACACGCTTTTCTGGCTGTTCCGAATACCTTTAAAAGAATATTCCTTTGAAAAGGTCAGAGAAGAGAGTAGCTTCAGTGATATCCCCGATGTAAAAAATGATTTTGCATTCCTCTTGCATATGGTAGATCAGTATGACCAGCTGTATTCGAAGCGGTTCGGTGTCTTTTTGTCGGAGGTAAGTGAGAACAAACTGCGGGAAATCAGTTTAAACCACGAATGGACTTTTGAAAAGCTGCGGCAGCACGTTTCTCGCAACGCCCAGGACAAGCAAGAATTGCATCTCTTCATGCTTTCGGGGGTCCCCGACGCAGTGTTTGATCTGACTGATCTGGATGTTTTGAAACTGGAGCTGATTCCTGAAGCGAAAATCCCAGCAAAAATTTCCCAGATGACAAATCTTCAGGAGCTTCATTTGTGCCACTGCCCTGCGAAGGTCGAGCAGACTGCCTTCAGCTTCCTCCGGGACCACTTGAGATGCCTTCATGTGAAATTCACAGATGTCGCAGAAATTCCTGCGTGGGTGTATTTGCTCAAAAACCTCCGTGAATTGTACTTGATAGGCAACTTGAACTCTGAAAACAATAAAATGATAGGGCTTGAATCTCTCCGAGAGTTGAGACACCTTAAAATTCTCTACGTGAAGAGCAATTTGACCAAAATTCCCCCCAATATCACAGATGTGGCACCACATCTGACCAAGCTAGTCATTCTTAATGATGGCACTAAGCTTGTGGTACTCAATAGCCTTAAGAAAATGACTAATGTTGCGGAGTTGGAACTGCAGAACTGTGAACTGGAGAGAATTCCCCACGCCATCTTCAGCCTCTCTAACTTACAGGAACTGGATTTAAAGTCAAACAGCATACGCACAATTGAAGAAATCATCAGTTTCCAACACTTAAAAAGATTGACTTGTTTAAAGCTGTGGCACAATAAAATAGTCAACATTCCTTCTTCCATTACCCACATAAAGAATTTGGAGTCTCTTTATCTCTCCAATAACAAACTCGAATCCTTACCAGCCGCAGTGTTCAGTTTACAGAAGCTTAGGTGTTTAGACGTAAGCTACAACTCAATCGCATTGATTCCGGCAGAAATAGGTTTGCTTCAGAATCTGCAGCATTTCCACATCACAGGAAACAAAGTCGACACTTTGCCTAAACAGTTGTTTAAATGTGTTAAATTGAGGACTTTAAGTCTGGGACAAAACTCTATTACCTCAATCCCAGATAAAATTAGCCAACTGTTGCAGCTGACTCATCTGGAACTGAAGGGAAACTGCTTGGAGTATCTGCCAGCCACGCTGGGGCAGTGTCAGCTTCTCAGGAAAAGCGGGCTCGTGGTGGAAGATCACCTCTTTGACACTTTGCCCTCGAAAGTTAAAGAGGTGTTGAATCAAGACACAAGCATTCCCTTTGCTAATGGGATTTAGGCTGAGGTGAAATGCTCGGTAGCTGATTTCCAAACGGCAATAGCTAAACAGGATGGCTGTTGTGAGACCATGCGTTTTAGAAAGTCCTGGGAAGACAGGACTACTAGCAGAATTAGAAGAGGTATAACGGAGTGAGTGGTCAATGTTTGCAGTGTTTTAAAAGATTATTTCCAAAATTTTTGAGAGGATAAAGAACCTTAATAATCTCAATTCTTTTTTCCTTAAATTGTTTGTAACTTGGATGCTGCCGCTTTTGAATGTTTACAAATTTGCTTGCCTGCTTAAAGTAAATGATTAAATTGATGACCTTTTCTTACTATGCAAGTTATTCCTTAAGGTCTGGATTTACTTTAGTGCATTATGGGGGGAAACAAGGACAAATGTTGTATACGGTATGGTTCTAACAGCACTTGAAACACATGTTGATGTGTGGTGTTAGTGATTAGCCATCCTCAGCAAATGAAACCAGTTTGGCTGTGCTTAGAACTGCAACAGAACCACCATCTCGCTGCATTAAGGTATGTGGTTTGCATCAGGCCAAGTGTGTTTGCCTTCATTCTTCATCCTCAAGGCCTCATGTTGCTGGGTGAGCTTTCTTCTGTGGTCCAGTGTGCTTGCTCCTTCACACTGGCAAAAACTGATCACATTCCCACAGCTGGTCTTTCCTTCAGCTTCCATGATGCTCCTCTGTCCTACACAGCAGGGGGTGGTAAAAGGGAGAATGCTGCCACTTGGTTTTCAAGTCGGGGATAGTTTTGATATTTAAACTGTTTGCAAGGTGACTTTGAAAGCCGTTAAACACCAAGTGACTTTACTGCTCATGTATTTCTTCTCTTGCAAGCTTTCATCTGGGAAACTCAAGGCATTTTATGAGTTGATGATTGTTGTGTTTCACAGCCCTTGCTTAGGAACTGATGTATCTGCTCTATTTACTAGACTAATGACAGAGACATGAGAGGTACGATTACCCAAATGTGATTTAGCTTCATCACCTATAGTGGTGTGTCTTCCCCACCTGGACGTCAACCATAGGACCACCCTTCTTCCCCAGCCCACTTAATTTGATGCTTTTGAACAGTTACACACTGTTAGAAAACCCTAACTGTGTGCCAGATAAGTCATCAAATAAAGAAAAAAGCAGTCAGCAGAGAGCGTGGGATTTTTTTGTTGTTGTTGGGTTTGTTGTTGTTGTTGTTGGTTTGTGTGTTGGGTTTTTTTTTAACTGAGTTGCATTGCCAGGACCATTAAAGAAATATAATCCATTAAATCTGCAAAATCATCAGTTGTAAATCTTGGCCATTTACATTCCATGTGCGCAGAAAAGAAGTACTATGCCGGGAGATGATTACATGATTACTCATGGCTTAAACACAATTCCCTATTGTAGTGTGGTCAGGACTGAACTAGACTGTAATTCAAGGGACTGTTGTTCTCATACAGAAATCCTCATGCACAGTGATTTCTACTGTAAGTTCACCAGAGCTGCCCTGACTTACACCACTGTTGGCGAGGGGATAGTTTAGGCCTAGGGGCATTGAGCAGTCAGGAACGTTGCAAATACTGCTCTTCAGAATCTTGCACATTTTAGTGTTAATCATTTACTGTTAGTCATGCTGAGGGGACTGTTGGTAGCTGCAGGTAGCAGGCTCTGAATACATACCTGTGCCGTTAGTTTGTGTGTATCAGAAGACCAGTTTATGAACAGTGGTTTTCCCACTTCTTTTGGGGATACAGTCTGGTTTCCACTTGCCAGCAGGTAGTATTCTTGGGATGTTGACAGTTCTGCAATACCAAGTCGCAGGTTTTGCAGAATACTTACAATTAATAATCTGTCCTCCACTGGGAAATTAGTGCTAATCCTCAGATTTTTTTTAAAAGTAGAAGTTAAGGCTGCAGTGGATTTTTATTTCTTTTTTTTTCTTAAAGAAATGTTCATGTGTTTTATTTTTTGCACATAGATCACTTTAAAATTGCTGGACTGTTGACTCTTTAGAAAAACTGTGGAATATACCGTTGGTGTATGTTTTGTATTTGCTCTTGAGTGTCATTTCAGCTTCCAAGAAATTGTGTGTAGGAGCGAGGAAGAGTTGGAGGATGACAAAGTAATGAAAATATTTAGAAAAATAGTTCTATTTTTAATCGTTTTTTGTCTTTTAATGGCAGAGTCACAAAATGTGACTGTGGATCGATCCATTTTTTAAAAGATTTTTTTGGTGTTTCCAATTCTCCTTCTATTCCTACTGATGTTCAAAAAAAGAAACCCATGTTCAAGTCCTAGAAGTATGGTATACATAATGTAGATGACTGTTTTGACTAGCTATTAGCCAATTCTTCTACTTTAGACAACCTCCTCCAAAATAAGTATATGTTAAGGTTAATTTCAGGTTTGTGATGCTTGCTCAGCATAAACTTCATTATTGTTTTTTAGGAGATCTTTCTCGCTGTCTATCATCCCCATGTTGCCTCTCCCCCAGTCCTTCCTCCTCTTTGTGACTGTTTATCATGTTCTGATTTCCTGCGTGTCAACGGACACTGTCTTGCTTTAAAGTCTTGGAATTAAATCTCTCTTCCTTGTAAGGCATGTGAAATATATTTTGCATTTCTATTTGATTTAATAAATAAGATGTTTATATCTTCCTCTAATCTTTTTTTTTTAATGGGACAGAAGTGTGTTTCTGTAGTAAAATCTCCGATTTCAATTATGTTAAACTTGTTCTGTGGTGCCTATAATCTAAGAAGTAAGAAGTATGAGTTGCTGCTCCTAGTAAATCCTGTACATGTGGTTTCTAACTAGAATCCAGTACTTCAGGATAGATTTGTTGTTTGATTGGGTTTTTTTTATACATAATCTAAATGACCCCCCACTGTTTTTATTTGGCTAATGGAGTTTTGCAGAATGAATGTATGGCCCTGGAAGAAAAATTACTGTTTTCATTCAAATGAGGAAGCAGGAAATTGCCCATTCTGTTGCTTCTGCGACTGTAATGCATTTCTGTGACGATCCTTTAGGTTTCCAATAAATGGTCCTTTTGGAAGATGGTTCCTGTGATGCAAACTGAGCTCTGGATGTCCTGAAGAGGCATCAGGCCTCAGAATAAGGGAGGATGGTGACATTCGTGAAAGGCTCTCTGCTTCTTTCTGAATGATTTTGCAGTCCTGAACTGCCCGCTCTGGTAGCAAAGGCACAAGCCCAGACACTAAGTCATGTCTGGCGACAGGGGATCTGCTTTGTGGACTGTAGTTTTAATAAACATGAAATAGCTGTTCACCATTGTGTTGCAGTGGATGTGCATAGAGAACAGTGGTGTACAGTTACGTGAAGGCAATGGACTAGACTGTGGTTCTTTTACTTGGTTAAGCTGAACAAAGGAGGTGCTCCTACAGCTGTGGTGTTGACTGTCATTCCAATTTCTTGCAGGAGCAGATTTTGGCTTTCAGACTTCTTGGCCCTCAAGAAAGGGAGCTGTGCAAGAACCTGACAGTCTCAAGTGTGATTCCTGCAGTTTCTTGTGAACGTGAAAATTGAGGCTTCTGTCAGGTCTGTGGGATGCAAACCTGGGAGATGAGAACAAAAGCCTCAAATATGCTGAGACATCCCAGTGTTGGTAGCAGAGCCCTAGGGCACAGTGGCAGTAGGCTGAGGGTAGTTATCTGGGTTACTGATGGAATTATTGCCTGTGCAATGACTGCTCTTGAAAATCACATGGAGCACAGCAAGGAGGGAGGCTAAACCTGTGACTTGAGACTACTTTTAGTTTTGGCACAACCTTCTCACCTAGGGAAAAGGACATTAAAAAGACTTAAATTTCCTGGCTATAAGCTGGGGGTTCTTTAATTGAGGTAAAATGCATGAATGATTGTGGAAAAACTCTACTAGAGATGAGGTCATGTAGAAGGATTCAAGAGGCACAGGCAGTCTGGTTATTAGCTGTATGGCAGAGCCCTATCAGTGCGTTCCTAATGTGTGATCCCGGAACAATTTGACATAGCAAACTATTATAGGCAGGACTAGATGATATTTCAAGAGGTCTTTTAAGCTTGCCACCCTGCCTCATGCAGAAATAAGGTTTCCTAACTTATTCCTGCCAGTTGTTTGGCGAATTGTAGGAACGAGTTAGTGGTGGAGATTCCAGCCTCTCTACACAAGCTGCTTCCTTAACCATCTTCCCTGCTGAAGGCCATGCAGCAACTGCTGATGCTCTGCTTAGGTCAAACCAAATGATTAGAAATGTGTTCATCTATTTGCTTTACAAAAGTACAGGCTGAGACAGATTTCTACATGGACACACTGCGTACTGAGCAGCTTGGGAGGACTGAATGTTGAGATTCCTTTGAAAATTGCTCTGAGGGGCAGGTAGCATCAATTTGGTTACAGATATAGTGCATCCTCCAACGATGGCAAGGTCATCTGCAACCATGGTGCAATGCATTTATGGCTGGTCTGCTTCATCCCAGACTGGTGGTTGACCTCCTTGCCCTTGCAAAGCTGAGCAAATCCTGGCTGATGTGTTCAGAAAGGCATTTTGTGAAGACATTTTAATACAATATTTTTTAAGCAAGTTTGCCATAGGAACCTGCAAGGTGATCTTTAAGAATTCATAGAATGGTAGGGGTTGGAAGGGACCTCTGAAAATCAAGTCTAACCCCCCTGCCAATTCAGGAACACCCAGTGCAGGCCACAGAGGGACGGATCCAGGTGGGGCTTGAAAGTCTCCAGAGAAGGAGACTCCACCACCTCTCTGGGCAGCCTGTTCCAGGCTCGGTCACTCTACAGTGGAGAAGTTTTTCCTCATGTTGAGGTGGAACTTCTGTGTTTCACCTTGCTACCATTACCTCTCATCCTATCACAGGGCACAACTGAAAAGAGACTGTCCCATTCTACTTGACACCCACCCCTCAGATACTTGAAAATATTCATAAGATCCCCTCTCAGTCTTCTCTTCTCCAGGCTAAACAGCCCCAGGGCTCTCAGCCTTTCCTCATCAGAGAGATGTTCCAGCCCCTTCATCATCTTTGTAGCCTCTGGTGGACTCTCTCTAGTATTTCCCTGTCCCTCTTGAACTGGGGAGACCAGAACTGAACACAGTACTCCAAATGTGGTCTCACTAGTGCAGAGTAGAGGAGGAGGACTTCCCTCAACCTGCTGGACAGGCTTTTCTTTATGTGCCCCAGGATCCCATTGGCCTTCCCAGCCACAAGGGCACATTGCTGTTCCATGGATAACGTATTGTCCACCAGGATGACGAGGTCCCTCTCCATGAAAGTGCTTTCCAGTGGGTCTACCCCTAACCTGTACTGGTACATGGTGTTTTTCCTCCCCAGGTGTAGGACTCTACAGGTTCACCTTTGCCCAGCTCTCCAGTCTGTTCAGATCTTGGTGGATGGCAGCACAGCCTTCCAGTGTATCAGCCACTCCTCCCAGTTTAGTATCATCAGCAAACTTGCTCAGGGTGCACTCTGAGGTCATTGATGAAGGTGTTGAAAGAATTGAGACAAACTCACTAATGTTTTTAACCTTGGGATTAACCCCTTGCCTCCCACTGTGAATTGACAAAATTTGTGGACAAACTCCCGATCAGCTCACAGGGTTCACCAAATGATTGGCAATTCGAGCACTGCAGAAGCAGTCCCAGTTCAGGGTGTCCACTTGTGCTTGTACAGTCTGTTCAGCACTTAAACTGCAGGCATCAAACATTGATGTTGCAAAACCCTGCAGGCTTATGCTGTGACCAATTTCCCAGGACAGCAAATCATTCCCCACACTAGTGAAGGGAGGGGAAGGCTGTGTTACTGAGTACAGTTGTTTCTGTAGCAAAGATGAGGTTTTAGAATTAAGCTCAGAAACAGATTTTCCAAGCTGATTACAAACATGCACCCATTCCATGATAAAAGTCATGAGAGATGTCATTTCTGGCTGAGAGATGCTGAAAATAGTTCTGTAACCCAGCCAGCCATGGGTGCAGAAGTGGCAGCTCTTTAACGCTGCACATCAACACAATACAACTCGAGTGAGGATCTTCAAAACCACACGCACTGGAGCGTGGCCAGGCTACATCTCTGTCCCGTCCCTGAAGAGAACAGCCCCTAAGCCCTTTTGCAATTACTACAGCCAGGACCTTTGTTCTGTCTTGCCTCCAACAGCACATTGCCCCTTGATGCTGGAGGTAATGTAGGGTTATTGGTTTAATAATGACTGTTTGGGAAGAATGCCATCTTCTAAATTAACACCACAGTTGCTCGCAGGAAGTCTTCCAGCACTGAGCAGGTCTGTTCCCATAAAATGAGCATGTTGTGCCCATAAACAACAACATCTTGAGTTGGGACTGGGTTGTGTAGACCATTAGGAATAAATGCATGAACATGTTGCTGTTCTGCTAACCAGTTCTGGGTAGTTTTGCTGCTTCAGGTAGTTTGTAAAAGTGGATTTTAAGACCTTTTCCCTAACACCACCCTGCAGTGTCTCTGGAGCCAATGTTCTTGGCCTGGGGCAGGCTGACTTGCCTGAGAGGGTGTTGCTGGAGCTGCCCTGGCAGAGCTGGAGTGGGAGAAGGCCTGGGTGCCATGGCTGCTGCACCTTGTGGAGGCTCCTTTCTGCTGTGGTGCTTGAATTTCTCATTTCTCCTGAGGCATCATCTATGGGAGATGCCACATGAGATTGTGTCCTTAGCTATAAAATAGAGGGAATGCTGTTGAATGTGATCTATTGGCAAGTAACATTTTGGAAAGGTGGGGATTCACAATAAGAGGAGGAAGGGTCAGGGGGGGTGGGAATAAATAGTTCTGAAGAGAGGTAGAGTCTCTACTCCCAGCTTGAAATTTCAGAAGCTTTAGATGTAAAATCTGGAGTGCAAATTACAGCTGCTCCTGCCTACTGCCAAATCCAAATCCTCAGGGCACAGTATGACTCTGCCTTTGTTTTTGTTTTTTTTTTCTCTCATCTTTCTTCTGTCCTCACAGTTGCAGACAGGGCCTTAGGGTGCCTGTGTTGATGCCACTTGTGTTCTCTCCTTCCCTTCCTGCTCCAGCGCAAGTATCTGTGATAAGGTCGTGGCTGCAGAACCGTTACCACTTATCCCAGTGCTGCCATACCCAGGGCTGCCCCCTGCCCAGGCTGTGTGCTCTGCAGAGCTCTGCAGGGAAACCCGGGGTGCTATCAAGGGCCAGCCTAATCTTGGAGCTGCAGCTTCCCCTCATGAAGGGATTGTCCTTCCCCCAGCTGGCAGGCGATACCCAAGCAGGGCAGAGCCCTGCCAGCACCCACAGGCTGAAGTGCTCTCCCACTCCACGGTCACTGCATGGAAAGGTTGCAGAGCAGGTGATGCTGGGGCTGGTGGGGTTCTGTCTACCTCCACCTCTCGCGTATCCCAAAGGGACCACGCTTTTCCTGCAGTCCTCTGAGGAAAAAGTTGCTATAACATCCTTAAGTTGCAATTTCCATAGGCATCTCCTGCTGTTCTGTCAACAGTCTCCCTTATCTCTGGAAATGGGAGTCGTGTGTTTCTTACCCTGTTCCTAAAGAACACAGAGTACCTGATAATGATCACAACCCCCTCTGCACTGAGTGCTTCTTCATCACCCCTTTTTTTTTTTCCTCTGCCCTAGGTTAAACCCCTTCCTTGGCCTTTGTGTTATTTGGGTGGCTTTGTTTTGCACCTCCTCTTGCTCTCCCCTCAATCCTCTCAGTTCGTCAAGTTTGGTAAAATTAGTGGTGTCTGTAATGGGATATAGGACCTGGGCTGAGGCTTCCCAGTGTAGAGCCCAGGGACACACAGCCAGAATGTGGCTCCTCGGGAGCAACAGTGTCATGCTGTGCATCTGGGTGAGCAGATGGCCCTGCAGAAAGCCTGGCCAACAACTTCCTGGCGTCCTCTGCAGAAAGGGAATTCAGAGGCAGTTTTTCAAGGTGACTTTAATCTGATGGCTGAGCAGGGGAGACTGGCAGGGCATCACACGGCCACAGAGTGCCTCTGCTTCAGCGCAGGTGGCGGCTGCTCTTGCTTGTTGTTTGGCTTCTCCGAAGTCCAGAGGATGTATCTGAAATGAAGGTGGTGGATGGTCTCTAAGCCCTTCAAGTTCTTGTCACTCATGAGAGTTTTGTTGTTGACTTCTCCCCATACTATAGCTGTAAGGGTGTCCTATGGATGTAAAATGATGGAGGCTGGATATATATCCAGGTCTGTAGGGCTGTAGTGCACAACAGAGCTAGAAAACAGATGCCTCATGCCCTGCTAAAATTGGGAAGCATGCTTAACGAAAGGCAAAGGCTGGCTGGGTTGTAAATTGGCTGCTGCCAGTATGAATGTTTACGTGTATTTGAGACCAAAGAAAATGCTAGCAAGAACCTAGGAAAATGAGAAACGTTTCTAGCCATCTTTGTACTGATGTCTGGTTAATTAAATTGGCTTTAAAATTGAGTGCATTAAACAGGTGCGAGGCGGTGCTGTCCCTGCAAGCCAATACTAGTGTGGATGAGTGATTCACACAGAACTTGGTTCCTCAAACCTTCAAAGCTGTTTATGACAGAGTGCACATCCCTCACCATAAATTTCAACCTTCACAGAGAGCATGGGTGTATTCCCAAAGTGCTGGTGGTCTGAAACCCCAGTAATCCAGTGCTATCTCTGCTAGACAGAGGTCAGTTCCAGGAGTCCACACAGGCACCATCTAAGAAGCCTTAGTGCATCCTCTCTCAGGGACTGTTCTTCTTTCAGTTTAGGACCAGTAAAGCTGATGGTCTGCAGTTTGAATTAGAACTGCATAGAAGAGGCCTTGATTAAATAATTTTTCTGAAGTAATTAAAAGATTGTAAAATGATCATGTGGACAGCAGTGCTGCATCATGGTTCGAAACCTGCCTTTCTCCTCCCTGCCAGGCAGTCAAGCTAAGTTTGGTCATCTCTTCCCCGGCAAAGCAGGTAAGCTCCCAGCTGGGGTGTCTCTGCAAGAGTTACTCCACAGAAGAATTACACCCACAGACTTACACAGTGAAAGGTAAGTGCATCTTCAGTGGATGGCATTCCAGGTTGCTGTGCCTTTGGAGCTTTGTTTATCTTTGTGCTTGCATTGATCAGCCTTAGCAACGTGTGCAACTCTGAATATATTAATTTAATTAATTGCTTTTAACATTCATTATAGGACTGCTAATTGCTGACTTCCCTAGAGGAGCTCCGCAGCAGACAATGTGGGATGTGAAACACCAGTGAGCAGCCTGGGTGGGGCTCAGTGTCCCAAAATAAGCATTTTAGCTTTAAAATCTGCTGCGTTCCTCACCAGACTGAGAAAGGGCTGGCTTGGGGGAGATCTCAGAGATCCAGCATCGCTGCAGTTTTGTTAGGCTGCAGTCAGTGCTCCTGAAAGCCCAAAGGGCTGCTGCTATTATTAGTAAAATGTTGGCAGTGTGATTAGCTCTGTGCAGGACTTAAGTTCAAAGAAGCTTAAAGGTTGAATGGACAGATACAGGCTGGACTTAGGCACGACATATTATAAAACTATGGCAGTCTTATGTGATGTGGAAAAAAATGTGTAGATGCTGCTTCTCTACTTGTTACCTTGGCCACGGCACTTCCAGTGCTTAGCAGTTAATGGGCTTCAGCGTGAGCTACTGCTCCTTGGTGGATGAGAGTGGAGAGGGCCAGAGTAGCTGGGAGGGATTCTCCATGCTGGTATGTGAAGTGTGGCTGGGCAGGTTTATGAGGACTTGGGATAAAAATGCCCTGAGCCCCCAGGTCATTTGCCCTCAGCAGCCCCAGTGCCTGCTGGGCTGGCTCTGTTTCTGTCAACAGCTGTGAATTACACATCTTGATGAAGAAAAACAATGCTAAACACTTCTTGGTTTAGCACAAAAGTATTTTGGCGTGATGCTGTTTTGGAAGTTTGCAGCTGTGAAACTCCTTGCTACAGGATATTTGGGATGCTATGAGTTTTTTGCAGTCTCAAGAGGATGCAAAGGAAGTTCATGGGAGAGAACTCCACGGAAGATTAGTGAATACATGGAAACCACCCCTGCCATGGCATGGCCCTGGCTTTTGCCCTGATTTTCCCGTTATCTGCAGCACCTCCTTTGGCTGCTGCCGGAACAGGCAGATCCCCAACAAAATGCCCTGGTGGAGAGCAAATGGCCACTGTGCTGTGCAAGCCTCTTTCCTCCCCTCTGGACGAATGCACCTCAACTACAGCATTTGCTCAGGCCCCAGAGCGCGGCAGCATGGCTGATAGCCACAGGCATGGCCTCGGCAACTCTGTCATGACAGCTTTATTACAGGCTCTTTAGGATGACTTTTATGATAGAAAAACTAATTTCTCTGTCTTCCTTTGCCTCGCTTTTGTCCATTTACGGCACAGACACCTTTTTTCCAGACCGGCCTGCAGCGTTGTCTGGGCACAGAGGCATCAGCCGCTTAAATGGGAGAGTTGTTACTCAGTGGGAGCTACAGTCTTTTGACAGATACATCTTTGCTTGTGTCACACAAACAGGTCCAGACTGCGGTATGTGTCCCAGCTGCTCGCCTCCCCCCTGTTTGGGGGCCTTCTTGCTGTCAGCAGCCCCTCTCCTTTCTGCCCTGTGCAAGATGCCCTGTGGTTTGCTGGCTCCTGAGGCAGGCTGAGCTTGTACAGCCACAGCGTGAGCTCCTCTGCAGGAGACAGGGAAGGAGCTTCAGCCACTACTGGCAGAGGATACTGGAACCCCCCACCTGCTTGAACAGGGGGGTGAGGGACTGCTAAAGAGCCCCATCCTACCTGTCTTTTGTGCCAGACAGGTTATACCTCTGGTCTGGCAGCTGGAGGAGAGGAAGGCCAAGGGCCTGGTCCTCCATTTTGGTCACAACAACCCCAGGCAGTGCTACAGGCTTGGGGAGGAGTGGCTGGAAAGCTGCCCAGTGGAAAAGGACCTGGGGGTGCTGGTGGACACCTGGCTGGACATGAGCCAGCAGTGTGCCCAGGTGGCCAAGAAGGCCCAGGGCACCCTGGCCTGGATC